>JAQGAK010003350.1:0-15464 GCA_034696945.1 Lipothrix lubbocki
ATTCCTCAAAAAGCGAATAGTGCGAAAAATCATTCCTAAAAGAGCGAATATTGCGAAAAATGATTTTTTGGAAACGCGAAAAGTGCGAAAGTTGAAAAACAAAAACGCGAAAAATAGTTTGTGAAAAATGCGAAATGTTGACAGCCTTAATGATTAGTCAATACTGTACATGTTCACCATATAATTGGAATATGGAATGTCATACAATTTTTCTTGCAGTACATCCAAAGTACTCATGTTATACTCACTTTACAGCTATTTCAAAAATCCCGATTTCACTAATTGGAATATTATCGCTCCGAATCAAGTACATCAGTACTTCTTTGTCCAGGCTCTCCAAAACATTTGTATCAGCAAAACATTCGTCAAACTTGCTACGAAATAGAATTAAAATTATATTTTAGTTTTAAATTCCATAGCTACTTACGTTTCGCAACTTGGAAATAAACATAATTAGACATTAATTGAGGTTTTACCTAATCAAAAGACTCCCTGCTCTCTTCATGAGCTCTGGTTCGGAATATTTTCTCGCCCACTGCAATACTTCGAGGGCTTCTTCCTCAGCGACATTTTTCAAAATGAATTCCGTACACATCCTTTGAAGAAGTTGTAGATCATATTTGTGAGCCAATTCAAATAACTGACAGGTCTCCGTCACAGTTGCCGTTGTAAGTTCATCCGAGTAAAGAAACTAATTTAGAAGAAATTAAAGCCAACGCAATTAACATCCTTGAAATTCGTCCAAATAATTGAAAATATGTACTAATGTAAATCCCTCCTGAATACATACATATTAATAATTGAACTACGACTACATTTTGAATATCTTTATTTGAATTTCTAAACCATGCCGTTGAATTAATTAGCTGACCTTCAAAAGCATGCGGAAAACTCCAGGTTCAGCATCTTCAATGAAAATAGTTGTCATCGAATCTTCGTCATTCTCTTTCGAAGTCCAACGGTCAGCCAACATAACTTCAAAAACCGATGACCGTGCCATGACAATAAACTTGTGGGCTTTAATTTCTGTTTTTGACGTTCCAATGAAAAATTTGACATCACAATATTTTTCCTCTTCAAAGAATTTCCAGCTAGAACCTCCTAATGTTGTTGGATGAACGGGCTCATCAGGTTCCTCCTCCTGGGAGTCCTCCTCCTCATCCTCAAATGTTTTTACTTGTATGTCAGGTCCGGTCTCGTTGGCTGCCATGACGTCTTAATTAGTAAATTAAGTAATATTCACTACAATAATAGCAATAATTATTCATTAACAACAGCTATCAAACTTGTCACAAATAAAGAAGTATAGAATACTTTTTATTCGATTCTAAATTGTAAATGTCAATGGTTGAAATTCGTGTAATTATATTAAATTAATTCAGAAACTATAATGTAAACTACTTTTTTACTACAAAAGGATTAGCACAATTAGGTTAAATCCTGTAAGAATTAAACTTTGCCAACTAATTACACGTGAGCATGAGTTACTTTCTCTGAAGTGTATGTCCACTTCAAAAGTTCCTTTCCTTTAACATTTCGTTGGCGGAGATGCAAAGTGGGCTATCTCCATTTGCGTTCACTACAATATACACTTGTCTTGCGTATTTTAAATGTTAAATACAACAGCTCCGCCTGTTTTCCGTTTTAATGGAATTTAAACAGCAGAATTATCACGTTTTGCATTGAATTGATGATCATAGTGGATAGCTCATCTTGCATTTCGGTTCACATGACATATGGGGATTAGTCCACTTTGCATCTGCACCGACGTTAAATACGATGGATTCGACTTGAAATGAAACAGTGAAGGATATTTCTCCAGTAAACGTTTTGATGTCGTTGTATTGCAACTTGCAACTCCCGTAAATAAAGCCTTTCCCCTGCCTGTGTCTCCAATTTTTGCAAGGTTGATATTTGAAGGAGCAAGAAGAGCTATGTATATATAGTGCTAAAGAAGACCGAATTGATGAAGATAATTCTACCAATGGGGCAAGGTAAGACTTTTGCATTTTTCGCTCATATTATTAAAAATGTATTCCGTATCATCAATCATCACAACAATATTAGTAATGCACAAAAAATTATTTTTAAAATCACAAGATTCACAATTTTATTATACATTCAAAGAGTTTTACAGTACGTTTTGGTGTCACTAAACTACTAAACTTGAAAGCGTTTTGACAGCGCGCCGTAATATTGTGAAAAATTCATACAAACAGGAACGTTGATTTAGTATCGATGATCGTCACTCGGAAATGTGACTTTGATTATCAATAATATTATATTGTGTATTATTATTATGTGTTGTAAACAGATATAACAATAGTAATAATAACAATTATTAAACGGTAATTATTAATTATTACATGCTCGACGTCGACAGGAAAGAACAAGTTCGTATGTGAAGAGATATAATGCGCGTAAGAAATTCAAGCATTTTTTAAATATCGTCGGCGAAGTAACAAAAAGTACCAATTTCTGTATTGAAGGTACAGATATTAGTACTTTGGGATCTTTCGTCGAGGATATGTATGTTATGTATGTACAACAATTTCACTTCATTGGGTCCCATATTTTCCACTTGTTTACACAAATTCTATTTCCAAATCTTTGATAACATGTAACCCTACAAAGATGGATTGAGATTTGGCAGCGAATTTAACGTTGGATAATTTAATTAGTCCGTGATGAGCTTCATGAGCGACGGTCTCAGGAACGAAACTGTTGTTAAATTCATCAAAGTTATTGATCAACTTTGCTCTGTGGTCTCTCTCCTTTAGGACGACTCGGCTCTGTTTAAATAAAATAGACAAGAAATAAATATTTATCATATAAGGAAATCGAATAATTAATTAAAATAAATACAATAAATACTTAATAACATTTTATAAAATAAATTAAATTCGACGTCACACATACTTCGAAAAGAATTTTAATGGTGTAAACATCAAATCGATGGAGCGGGACCGGCTGTACTAATTTCAATTTGGATTCAATTCCGTGTGTAAGTTTTGTCCTTTGGCTTTCTGTCGTCTGGTTCGGACGTAGATTTTCGGAATGAATAGTTAGGTTGATGTAGTAGTCGGAAGAACCGGAGTAGCCCACGGTAGAGGTGTTGAAGTCGTAGTCCGGAGTTTTCAGGGTTAGACCTACTAAGTGAGCGTTGTAGCTACTGCCTGCGATCGGATCGCTTGCGAAATCATAAACAAAGCTAGAAAAATTGCAAAATATAAAAAAATGTTATTTCTGGCGTCATTATTAATCAACCTACGACAATTTTTTATAATATTCATTATCATTTATAAAATGAGAACCTGATTGTTTCATGAAAATCAAACTCCCACGCTGGAGGTAGTGACCGTATATCCGGCCTATGTGCACTTGTGTGTTGCTTGTACAGTTTAACTATTGCCGTCTGAGTTCCAGCAAATGAGCGCATTTGACTTGAATACGGAAGTGTGCTTGCAAGTAATTTCCTTAAAAAAATTATTCAATTAACAAAATTAATTACGACAGCACAAATATATACAAAATTCAATAATTCACACCAAAAATTATTGTTATATTATATTTAATAAACTGAAAGCCTACCGATTGTGAACATCCGCATTAAAAAACGTAAATAAACTGATCACATCTTCATTTGGCAATATGTTCATTGGTACAACCGCTCGAATAAATTCCTTGATATCCATCAAGGGAAATCTAATAAATGGAGTTACTCCACGAAGAAGCTCTTGTACATTTTGTCCCGTTTTTGAGGCTTGAATACTGGCCCAACTAACAAAATAGAACAGAATGCAATTAATTTTAATTTTTTCTTCTCCGAAATTCAAACCGTATTAATAATTATTATATTATTTTTATTGTAAATAAAACATTTAACATGTTAATCCACATACTTGCAAGCAATCTCAAAGATAATAATTTCTGCTACAGCCAGGTCATCCCTCTTCAGTAAATGAATCAGAGTATGTTGGTCCAGGATTCCCAAGTAATTTGTGTCCTTCAGGAGTACGGGAAACGATCTATAAAGAATTAATTAATTTTTATTTATTATTATGTTTTTGATTTTAATTATTTAAAAAATTACTTTCTACATTCCGATTTTGAGTTGGTTTCTATGAGAAAGCATTTTAAGTGTACGGTGTTAAAAATTATATAAAATTCATTGATATCAATTATGCTTGTTTAAAAATATACAAAAATAAATGTACATCAGTAAATTTACGATCAGATTTTCGGATTACAATGGCAATTTCTAGTAGAGAATTATTCAATTTTTTTTTATACAATTATTACCTCGCTATTACTGCTCCAGTCTTCTCCATTAAATTATTTAAAGAATAACTTCTCGCCCATTGGAACACTTCCAGGGCTTGTTCTTGTGGGAAGTTATTGGAAATGAATTCCTCGCATTTGAAACGAAGAGGCTCCACATCATATAAATGGGCCAACTGGAATAAACTACAGGCTTCCATAATATTTGGGTCAAACTCATCCGTGTAAATGAACTGCAATACAATATTAAATTTAAAAATTTACATTATAATCAACACAAAATTATATCTTTTGAGCATCCATATAATTAATTAATAATACCATAAAAAGGTAATAAATCAAACAAAAACTAATACATTTTAATTTTAAAAACTGTCCAATAATTTTTTAATAATATTATAATAATTTATTATTATTGTTCTTGCCTTCAAAAACAACTCAAACACTTGCGGATCCTCCTCATCCACATTGACCTCCGTCATGGAATCTCCATTGCCATCAAAGGCCCAGCGATCCGCAAAGAGGGCGGAAAAAACGGGCGACCGTGCCATGAGCAACAGTTTGTGCGCCCGAACTTCCGTCCTGTCTGACCCCACCAAAAATTTGACATCACAGAAACTTCTCGTAGTAAATAGCTTCCATGTCGAGTCCGCGGCTGTTTTAGCATGACTGAACTTCTCTGTTGTTGTTGGCAAATTACGTCTTGGTTCCATTGTCATTGAATCGTCAATTATGTATTATTATTTCTCAGTTGCACAACCAAATTCATCAAAATTGGCACTAAAATATACAAATCACATCAAAGTTAACAAATTTTGCACAGGATTTTTGCCAACTAATGATTAACCTATTATTAATATTTAAATAAATAACTTCACACACCGTTCTAAATGTAACATATTCAAATCAAAATTATTTATGAAATATTAAAACTTACTGTTATTAGAGTTCAAAATGATTATTACTTCAAAAATTGCTATTATTATTACACACAAATTGCCAATATTTTTGTCATTTGGCTTGTTTGCGAATATTTATTCAAATTCTTAGTTAAGAATCCTACACGGTCACATTTTATTTTTGCAATTTTGAAGAAGAATCGACACCCTTATTGCCTATTGCAATCTTACGGAGTTAATATGGAACTGTTCATCAATTAAAATCACACAAATATGTGCGGTTGAACTGTTCTTCTTCATGCCAATAATTGCCCAAGACTGACGATAGGGACGATGAAGGATTAAATAAAATATTTACACTTTAAACCACCACAACACAACTTTTATTCTTCATGTTTCTGTGTTATACTCATTTTGTCACATTGCCAACCTTGAACGTCATCACATGGGACGAACGGGGGCGCGGAAAGTATATGTACGTCATAACGTCATATATTTACGGCTGACGGCTGCAAAAAAAGCTATTTTTAGATAGACTGATTTGATTACATTACTATACTACACACTCCACAATTTCACATGAACTTCCCGTTTTAAAACGTAAACGTTCTCCCCGTTGTGTTGTAACGTCATACAGGTCATGCAATTTTATGGAGGGGATGATGAATCATACGATTTTTGGAATTAGTTAGTAAAGAAAGCCCGAAATTAGTTATTTCAATTGTTCAAATATATGACTAAAACGCAAAATCCCGAGAATCCCAAACCAAATTTGTACAACAAAATGGGTGAAAGTTGGAGATCTGTGCAATTTGATAAGATGCTAATCAATTATCCAAAACTGATCAACAATGAATAATTGAATAGAAATTAAATGTATGAGCATAGGGATGAATTTATTAAAATAAAATTGAAAATTGCAAATTTAAGGAATTTTGATTTGGGTTATTGTTTTTCCTCATGCTATTATACACGGTTAAAATTTTTGGTCAGACCGGATTCTATTTTAAGAAATATTTTCTAGGAAGTTTACATGATTTTTGTACTCAAAAGCTATTCAAGGAAAACGTACATTTTGTATTTTCGGACGTTTAGATGGATCTTTCACTGGAAATCAGAACTTCCCGCCCATAAATTGATGACTTACGAAGGAACTCAGCAGTGGACCTTTTGATTTATTGCAGTCTCATCTCATGTATAATAAAGAGGTCAATTTTTAGGTCAAAAGACAAACAAACAATGATTAGTTTTCAAATCATTAAGAAATCATCAGAAATATTTCACACATTATTAGCATCTTCTTAAACTGCGATTGCAAACTACGAGTTGCAATTTTTTTGCAATAGCTAATCTATATCTAAACTTTATCGCATGTTGTATAAACGCAATTTATATAAATTACGCATCTACATGTCTGCATTACAATACATGTAATATTGATAGAGAATTATTAGAGAACGCATTATTATTAAAATAAAATAAATTAACATGGAGTCCGAATCCGACGATTGTGACGGAGATTTGGTACCTGCGGATGCAAAGATTAGAAGGGTACACGAATAAAATTTAATTAAAAACGGTCGTCTATATATAAATAATTATTAAATACTAAAAATTAAAGTATTTCAATAATAAAATTATGAATCATATGATGAAGCTTACAATTTAACATTCTTATGTTAGGAGCCTAATATTTTTGTTGTTTGATCGTCATGACATCACGAATTTTAGTAAATCGAGTCGATGAAAAAACCCAATGATAATAATTAATTCAATTTTTTTTTAAATTTCAGATATCAACTTCGTATACTAATAAAATAGATGCCAAAGATGAGAAATTAGTCGAGCACGTGTTTTCGATTGCATTGGTAACAAAATTTAATGCATTAACAATAATTTTTAAATAATAAATTAAAATTAAATTAAATAGTACAATAAAATATTTGTCCATTTAAATTATAATTAATGACAATTTTAATAAGGACTATTTTTAGAGATGAAAATATAATTTTATATGACAATCCTGAATCCTGTCTATTATGCAGATTCTCAAAGCAATCCTGAAAAATTTGCCGACATCGGATCTCCTCAAAATCTCCCTGATCAACAAGCATTGGTGCTATTGTTGCCGTGAACTCCTCCGGGAAAGAGGTTGTCCAGTCACAATAAATAGCACGGAAATAGAAGGATGTTCTAAACTGGAGGAACTTCAAGAAGACATTTTGATGAGCAGCTCGAACTTCCCTTTTAACAATTTATCCGTAGCTGTTGCTAGTCATTTCAGTGTGAATTGTTGCACTTTTGACCTTGAAACTAATAGGAATCGGGTTCTAAATCCATCAATTTTCGAAAAGCTCCATTTAAAAACCCTATCTCTGAAGCTGCCAGACATCAACATAAATTGCGTCTTTTACAGTGAATTCATCCGACTCATCCTCACGGAAACAGCCCCGACATTAGAATCCTTGAGTATCACTGTAAAAGGGAAGGGTGGGATTAGATTGTCGAATTTAAATATTGATAACATGGAAGGGCAGTGGCTACCGAAGCTCCGACGACTGGAATTTCCTCACAGGGATCCGAATTTCGGCTGTCCGGAAACGCTAATGGTGGAGCTCATGAGGGCAGCTTCTCCGAATTTGCGGGAATTGTCAGGGAAATTCCTGATCAGTATTGTGCCAACAGTTATGGAACTGAAATTCTCGGATGTGATTAGAGAGTTTTATTTTTTCGCATCCATGGCGTCGCTGGATGTTATCATGGAATTTGCGAGGTCATCTCCGAAATTCCAGCGTCTATTAATAAGTACGGCCGCACTTTCGGACAAAAATCCGAGATTAAATCCGAGGATTACGAAATGGAATAGTGATCAAATTATTAAATTAAATGAGATCCTGTCATTGCTCCTGACCAGCAGTGCAAATTGTTTGGAGAAGTTGGTTGTTCATCAATTCGATCTCATTCGGCTGACCACATTGGGGATTTTGCCCATCTTGAAGAGCGTCAATTGTGTCAAAATATTATTTAATCCCGGGATCGATCACAAGGAGGGCTATTTTACACTGAGGAAAATCAATTGGGAGCATTACTTCCCAAACTTGAAGACACTCTCCATTATGTTGTTCCCGTGGTTCCCGGGGGAGCAGGAATTCTTTATTGACGAGTCCTTCCGAAATATACAGGAAGATTTATTTACTTGTGGGAGCGTGACGGAATTCATTTGGAACGAAAACTCCATTGAGACTTATAGGGACCTTCAGAATGTTTTTAAGGATCTCTTTCCGAATGTTCAAGAGTTGATTATGGAAACGAATGACGGGCTGGATGGAAGGAAATTCTTTAATTCCTGGGAAAATTTGGAGTGCATCCGATTTGTCAAATTGGACCCGAAGTCTTCCCAATGGTTTGATTACATCTTCAATGGAGTTTCTTTGGGGGAATGCATTCACCTGTTGAGGAATGACGCTAAATATCTGGAGCATTTGGAAATTGTGCCACAACAATCGAGTTTACTCCATTTAAAATGTATTTGGTCCTATTTCCTATAAAGTTTACTACAATTTATTAATTTTTTAAATATTTTTTTATATTTCATACATTTTGTCGGTGGATATGCAAAGTGGGCTATATCCATGTCGTCGTCCCTATAGCTATAGCTGCAAAGTGAGACATCCACCATCATTTGAAGTGCAAGATAAGGGATAACCCACTATTATAATTTACAATTGCCTTGCAGTTGAAATTTTAAATACAAAATCTCCCTCCAATCCGTTTTCAGTTTTTAATGCACTTTAAACGGCATAGGATATCCCGATATCCCATCTTTTGCACTGAATTGTTTTGGTTTTGGTAGTGGATATCACATCTTGGATTGAGGTTCACAATAGAGACAGGCCACTTTGCATCTCTACAACTTCACCTATGATTTGTTTTAATTATTAATTTTAGAATTATTTTAATTAATCTAATTATAATTGATTAATTTTATTAATTTTTTTAAAATCCTAATTTCTTCAAAGGTCTAAAACGATTGATCCTCACATTCCAACCACACAATTGTAATTTGGGCTACCGAGGCAACCGAGTGTTAATGGAGAATCCTCTCCGCCTGAGCAGTCATTTAATTTTCCAAAGGAATCCTGGCTTGGTGGTGGAGATTTACCGTGATAAGTGTCAGGCTGACAATTATTGCCGTAAGAATATACATTTTGTATTTATTTTTCTACACTTTCTTTGATGTCCTTTAGTAATTTATTAGCGTTTGAAATTTATGATGAAAAATGAAATATTAAAAATTAATTTCTTGTTGTTCTTCCCCACACAGGATTTGCCATGGAGTACTTAAAACCCTTTGTCAAGATTTTCAAAAGGGATGACTACGATACTGCAGCACATGATTAATTACAAAAAATTGTAATCTCAAGGAGCTACAATCTATAATTTAAATCATAATTACACTAATTCTCTCAGAATTGATTTTATTCGTTTATTTTTGTTAAATTTGTTACTAATTTTAATGCAATGAAATGCCGTTTTTATATTTTTTGTTTGCCAATAAAAAAGAATTTCTACACCATTTTTCCTTCAGTTTTGGTTTTAGCACACGTGTTATTTAAATAATATTTGCGAATTATTGCGAACACTATAGCGTCTATACAACTAAACAAGAAAACACAGATTATTTCACAATGCGCGATATTAATAATATTAATAAAATAGTGTGTATACTTTTACGCAAATTATGTGCTGCGTATAGTTAAAATGTTATATACAAGTTGTATTGTGACTCACAATATTGTATACTGCATAGGAATAATATAACAATTAACTTTTAAAATATTTAAATTACCTACGTGTATATTTAACAGTTTCACAAGTTCCCATTAACAGAGTTGACTAAAAAATAAAGCGAATATTTTTAACATGTCATCGTGCCAAAAATATTAATATATAGTAGAGTTTCGCCATAATGGTATAACAACAACCATTAAATTACGGTGGTATAATTGATTTTATACATTGTTAGTAATTAACAATAATAATAACAACAACGGAGCTGTGTAATTTAACCTACTATACTGTTACTAGTGTTCTAAGTTCTAATACAGGGTCATAAACATAATAATTACTATTTATTAGTAAAAACTTTGTTGCGTTATATATGTACACGCGGGGAATACTTCGTACCTATAGGGTAACTACATAGTAATAAAATAATTACTATTAATTATTTACTAATTATTATTAATATAATTAATAATAAAATAATAATGGAAAACATACCCAGAAATAAAAGCAAAGGTAAAAATGAGAAAATAAATCAGAGTAAATGACGAGAATTATGTATAAATGATAATAATAGTATTGCAGTATTGAACTGAATGCATTAAAACTACCCATCATAGGTGGAAATGCAAAATGGGCTATCTCCATGTATGACCCCGTAGCTGCAAAATGATGGACATCCACCATCATTTGCAAGGTGGGACAACTTCACTTTAATTTACAATTGCCTTGCAGTTGAAGTTGTAAATACAAAAGCTCCTCCGTTTTCAGTTTTTAATGCAATTTACACGGCATAGGATATGCCTTCTTTTGCACTGAATTGGTGGTAGATATCTTGTCTTGTACTGTATTGGTGTTGGATATCTTATCTTGCACCGAATTGAAGATGGATATCGTATCTTGAATTGAATTTGGATATCGTATCTTGCACTGAATTTGAATTGATGGCGGATATCCTATCTTGCACTGAATTGAGAGTGGATAGTGGATATCCCATCTTGCACTGAATTGGTGGTGGATATCGGATATCCCATCTTGCATAAATGTTGTTCACAATGTTCATAATTCTTAAATTTAGGTTCGTATATGGAGATAGCCCGCTTTGCATCCACCGAGGATATGTAAAATGCATAAGAAGCTGTACATACATTAATAGATTCAGTATTAATAAGGCAATTAACAATATAAAAGAGTAAATAGGATGCATGTCAATGGACATGAATGTCTATATCACAGGGAGTCTCGTCATCAGGAATTAACGGCTCCTCATCATCCAGGTCAATTCTCCGTCGGTGCTTGATATCATGGATCAAATCCTGGACGATGTAAATAGCGAACCCGTTGAAGGCTACGGTGGCGATGGCACTGATGATCAGCCCGATGACCTCAGCATTACTCTTGCTGTACCGGGCCTGAAAACCCTGAATCCCGACTGCTACAATGGAGTAGAGCATTGACAGGATGGAATAGACGAGCCACAATCGCAGATGTCGGGTATTTTCCTAAATACACAAAAATCAAATTAACATATGTAATTCCACAAAAACTGTTAGAGTTTACAGAGAATTTCAGTTTGTTAGTATTTTTAGAATTTTTCAGTATTTTTCAGTATATTTGTTAGTATTTTTTAGAAGTTTTCAGTTTTTTATAAATTTTTGTTGTTGTTATTATATACAAATAATCTTCAATCTTAAATTAATAGTAATACTGAAAAAAATACAAGAATTAAGTAAAAATATGTCCCAAACCTTAGCGACTCCACGTAGCAGCATAATACCGAATATCAGTCCGATGATTGAAAGACCCAGTTGACAGAAGATCATTAATAGGTAGTAGACAACTGGAAATAGATAAAGAATAAAGGTCATAAATGACAGGTCAACCCTTTTAATGTTTATTAGAAATTCAATTCAGCAATTCATTAATGAAACAATGAACAGAATTTCGAATTTCTCAGAAAATAATTCCAAAAATAGTATTTTTTCCGAATAAAATAAAGCATGCGTTCTTTAAAACTTATTTGAAACTCGAATTTAAAAAAAATTAATTATATAGTAAAATATTATATTTACTTAATTATTAATAACTTACATTCTGACACTGCTCCATCCGTCGCATTTTGAAAATACTGTGCTTTCAGGTTTGCCGGACCCAGTAAAATTATTTCGATGAGGAGGGGGAATAATAAGGCTGCTTCAATTAAATTTGCAACCTGGAGGAACAAAATAACATATAGCAAAGCAATAATTTTTAGACAATTAGTAAAATTGCATTATTTTAACAAATAAGAAATCGAATTATTTCCCAAACTTCATCATAATATTCTTGGTATGACTCAGTAATAAAATTTACACTGTCGTTGACCTTTATGACCTTTACTGCCTCGTATAGCATTTAAAAATAACAACAACAACAATAAATAATTTCTGAAATAATCAAACTGCAATATTTCATTTATTCCTGTAATTTATATTCTTATGGCATTATCTATAAATTCCTTGATATAAAAATAAAATACATAATTTCAACTCACAATCTGGATCCAAGCAATGATTGTCGTCCACAATCGCAGGCCAAAACAGCCGAAATAGGTGCCATCCATTTTGTCGGATTTTTTTGGTTCCGTTTCCTAATAAATTAAATTAATAACATAAATTATCTTTTACTAAAACACACAGCTTCTTCACTATTAATTTACAAAA
Organism: Lipothrix lubbocki; assembly: GCA_034696945.1. NCBI lineage: Eukaryota > Metazoa > Arthropoda > Collembola > Symphypleona > Sminthuridae > Lipothrix > Lipothrix lubbocki. The sequence goes on from JAQGAK010003350.1 coordinate 12,668, forward strand.
ATAAATTCAAATTAATTAATTAATATAATAAATAATACTATAAATTCATAATAAAATCCATCGCTCAAAAATAACAAATTGACCAGCAGGAAATAACAAATAATCAAACAAATAATAATTTTGACTTTTGACCTCGCTAATTGTCCGTCCAATTTTTTTAACACTTGAGGAGATTCATATCAAATAAATGAAGAAACATTTATTTACGCACTATAACAAATTTTTATTTCCTCTATTATTTCATCCTTCAATAAAAGACAAAATAATCTACACAATGATAATTGATAAGCACAAGGCTATAAATACAAAATATGAGGTTATAGATTACAAATAACTGTAAAAATGGAGGATACAAAGATAAATAAAGATAAAATAAGTATAATTATTATAATTTATAATTTACCAGAATAATAAAACAAACGCACCAAAAGAGTCACAATCACAAGTCCAGCTGCACTTAATATCTCATCTGACAAAAAATAATAATAGTAACGAAATAATTACACTACGTATTTTTTATAATATGTAATTCCTCCCATTATCATCATCACTTTTAAATCCTTAATACGTTGTTCTTTATGTAATATATGGATTACGGCCTATTTAATTATTATTTACTTTATTTGCACTTGTGTGAGCTCACATGACCGACCATATACAATGAAATAATGACAATAAGTTTGTTTAACTATATAGATATATTTAATAATTATTTATATTATCGGTCAGACGCAGGAATAAGTTTGAAAGGAAATTGCTGAATTAGGATGATAATTCCAAACTATATTTATTTATACAAAGGATATGAAGAAGTTTGAGGGTACAAAGGTCAAAATAAAAAAAAACAGGAAGTTATTTGTTTAATTAATACGGAGATTATTGTTGGGCATTTGTTTTATAGACTTCTTTTTATTAACATTATTCTTATATTTTACACAATTTATTAAAATAGTTTAAATTTTAAATATAAATTTCAGATACAAATTTGTTATATCCGTACCGTAATAATACCTGCAGGATGTTATTTAAATGTAAATACTGAAATGGAGTTTAGCATTACAGGATGTTAACAAATTATTTAATAAATAATAAATAAGACACAACAGAGGTCAAGACAATTTTTACTTTTGCTTTTTATTACTCCATGTAAGCTTTAGTACAGCGGACTTCACTCAATGTGAAAATAATAAAGTCAAAAGTAGTAAAGAGTCAATATGCGCTGACTGAATGATGACTCACTAATCTTTCCTTTCCTTTCCTTCTTTCTTTAATACTTTCTTCCACTTCCACTGCCATGCCATGCTATAAGTACGTATATATGTACTTATAAATAATAAATAAACACAAATATCACCTTTTGCTCCTTGTGCATAATGCAAAACATGCTATTTACTACGGAGTACAGATGTAATGTTTTTGAACATTACAATGAATTACACAACGGAAGGAAATGTCAAAAAAAGCGAGAAATGTGGGGGGGGGATAAGGAAATTTTGTACGAAATTATGGTCTGTTCAATAAATTAATTTGTGGGAAAAGGGTTACAATTTAGGGGGAAAAACTTGACGTTTTTGTAAAAAGGGTTAAAATTTTGCGGAAATAATCAACAGTTTTGGACAAACTTGAAATTTTTGGAAAAAGAGCACAAAATTTGGGGAAATAGTACACAATGTAAATGTTTCCGAAAAAAGGGGTGAAAACGATAAGAAAATGGGTGAAAATTTTGGAAAAATAAAGGGAAATCTTGTGGGAAAGGGGTGGAAATTAAATTTGTTGACATTTTTTGTGAAATAATATTTATGTATAGAGAAATGATTACATTGAATTTTAAATACTTTTAATACTCCGGGTTCAGTTTTGAATGCAATTTAAACGGCATATAAGTGTAGGATATCCCATCGTTTGCACTTTCAACTTTTGCATTGTTTCGGTGGTGGATAATATCCCATCTTGCCTTTAACTCATATGGACATAGCCCATTTTGCATCTCTGCACCGGTGGGTGATACGTATACAGTTTTTTATGTTAATTGGAAATTCCTGGCAAAAGCTGTGGGGTTATTTATCCCTTCAATTTATTTAATTATTTATTGTGTTGATTGAATCATAGTTATTTTTTATGAATATTATATTGATTGATACGATACAATAATACATAATAACAATAATACGCCTCAGTTGATCAGAATAAAGGAATTATTGCTGTTGTGGCGATATTTTAGCTTGTATGTGTATTATAATTTGTAGTAATAATAAATTCATTCATGTCCTCTGATGTAAGTTTTTGTGTAATAAATTCTTCTATAACAATACAGCACTTAAGTAAATTTAAGTAGTACAACCTCAAGTTACATATATAAAACTCATAAAGTATTGAATAGTTTTATAGTTTAGTAGGTAGTTTTTTATCCAATATTTTTCTGACATCCAATTGCATATTCAATATGAATTTCTATTTAAATATGAACTACTTGCTATAATATTAATTATAGTGACCCTTACGTATCTCAAGATCTCACAATTATAATTATTCGTTCACTATAGATCACCAAATAAATAATCTATAATAACGGCTACACAACTTATAAGCTCCTTATACTGAGGATGTTTGTAAATTATAGTAATTTATTTAGTATTTATTTGTTTATTATTTTATCAAATACTATGCGTTTTTCGTTCATTTAATTTTAATCATTATTCGTTATTGTGAGATTAAGGAAATTTTTATTTTTAATAATTATATACACACAAATTTAACAAATTCTATCATTAAGATTTCACAGACTTACAATTAGAAC
>JAQGAK010003351.1:0-15463 GCA_034696945.1 Lipothrix lubbocki
TGCTTGTGTGAATTATTTTGTTTTCAATAATGTCGGTAACATTTGTTAAGAATTGTTCACAAATTCTATCAAATAGTATCATTGCTAATGTTTGTGTACAATTGAACAGAGAAAAAACCATATGAACGTTTTTGAACACAATTGTGTACGTGATTTCCAAGCGGGCTTCTTAAACTTACTATAGCGCTTTAAGCTCGGCATTTATTTTCCATTATTTAGCCTGAGCTCTGATTTAACCCAGGTGCATCTACACAAATACTATACATCTGTAGTAGCCGTCTTCAGCTCTATGTTTAATTTATCCTTACTCAAAATTTGGCTAAATATTAATCTGTTTGTTAAAATACGTCATAGAGCATAGAAGTATCTACCTGCTTGATAAATGCGCAACATATTTTATAGTACTGCAGGCTGCTATATGTATGTATATACATATTTACACACACACAGGGTTGATATCAATTTCAGTTCAAAGAAGCTGCAACTGTTTAGATATTATGCAGAAGTTTTAATAACCGGAAACACGGTTATTACACAACACAAGCCATTTGTCCTCAACTAGCTGCAACAGCATTTTCCACACTGAATGTTATGTTTATAAACGATACCGTTAGAAATAAGATATCATGCACTATAAAGACACGGCTACAAAAGAACAAAACGGGAGCTTGTGAAGAACACTAAAGCTAAATAAAATCTTGTTGGACTGCTACTGTATGTACATTACAAGTAGACAAGATGTAAATAAACGAGTAACTGTGTGTAATTAACGTGAGAATATTTGAGACCTTTGTTGTTTTGTTCTGAACACTCACCTGTACACTGGAGTATTTTAGGTGGATAGTATGGTCAAAATGGAACGAACAAGCGAAAATAGAAATTCAAACGCAAAACCTGGTGTGTGACGTGAGAACGTGTGTATGTGAAGGTGAAAGAGAGACGGTAGAAAGAGAAATGTAGAATACATAGAGAGACGGATATAAAAAACGGGCCATGGTGTATAGAAGATCAAAGAGAAAGAATGATTGAGCTTTGCAAGAGACTCTCATTTTCTTTGCATCCCTAAATGAGCATGAAGAATTGTTTGACGCGTGCCTGCACATGGAAAAATAAAGGATGACAACGGCAGATATAGTATCTATGAACTAAGCATGGCTCGCTTGCTATTAATTTACACCACGGGGAAAAACCTTCATACTGATGAACAAGGGCACTGAATTACTCAACTGCTCTCTCTGTATTGTTTGCAGAAAGAAGAAGCATAATAACTACCAAATCCCTATCCAACTCGAAACGTTTTCCTCCTACACAACTATCACCGCCCATATTCTTTTCATAATATACATAACACATCCTTTGTCACTACAACAGACTCATCCCTGTCCCAATTTATTCCATCGATCCGAGAGAAGTAAATTCTTTTCAAAGCAAAATCCACTCAACGTCATGCTTTGCATGCAAGTGAAATGCCCTGATTTACAAAAAGTTTTCCTTAACAAGAATTTCCAATAATTTACAGTTGATAGGCACACGCTGTTGTTGTGCATAATAACTGCTTCTAAAAGTGAAACAGCACCAGTAACAATCATGTAAATATAACGCGCGCTTGAAACCCGTGGAATGCCATGAAACCGATGAACAATACAAACCCTGTTGAACAATGCATCCTTTGAAAGCCAAGTAAACGTCTTGCCAAACAATGCAAATGTCTTACTTACTATCTACAGCTCAATCTGAAAAGAAAAGATACAAATTGAAATTCTTAGGTAACAGAAACGATTCAGAGTAAAGTTTACTTGTACAAGTAATACTTTGAATATGAAGTATCTATCAAATGGAGCAAAGCACTAAATATTTATATTTTGCCAAATGTGTTCTAATGTTTTGAACAACGCTTTTATCAAGTTGCATATCTGCATTTTAAAAACTTACCTGGTCACACTCATCAAAAGTTTAAAAAAGCCCGAAGTTAATGTACCTAACGTCTGATGCTATCAAAAGTCTACACGTTTCCTCACAAAGTAAACCTTATTCCTACCACTATTGTTCAAGTCGATTATCCCCGCCGCCCCGGTATTCTTGATCAGCAAGCAAGAAGCCATGCACTGAAGACTTTTATCGACAAAGTAAATACATTGAAATGGTCATTTTATGGGGGAGAGATAAGGTCCAAATGTGAAACTTGCACAAAAGTAAGGTATTAAATGAAGTGCAACGTCAATGTGAACTACTCACAGAAGCAGTAAAATCATTTATAAACTCCTATACTATTCATGACATCTATTATACCTACATCTGTACATACTTTCTATGTGCCTAATGTACACATACGCTTGGTCTTAGCTTTAAAGCCACATGTGATGAGAAAGTAAATCAAGAGATTCGTTTGTTACTCCATTTTTCAGTAATACTTTCTTCACTGCATAATAAACCTCTCACAAAAAGATAACATTTTTATTCTATAAAGTGAAAAACTCAACTAAATTAAATACGCATGATCTATAAAGGATCTTTTATAAAAATATTTGATATAATAACGAAGCTTGCGAAGCAATAATATTTTCTTTCAAGCCTGTTACATGTCCAATCCTTCCCTTTTATACTGTATTAAAGCTAAAAAACAATATAATTCAATTATGGCATCGCTAGTATTTGCGTTGGCGTCATTGTAGGCATTATATTGTTCAAATTTTCTATTACGCACAAAAGATTTGAGCTTTGAATTGATAAAGGCATTTGAGTGTTATTGTGTGAAATCGAATTAAAAATGCTTTCATCTTCATTGCCTATTTTCCTTTTGCAATAGCACAGATACGCTGCAACATTTAATCTTTAGATAGTTATGTTTCTATAGGTTGTCAACTTCAAAATGTTTGTTAAGTTGAGTGTGCCTGTCGCTTTCAGACATCATCGCTTGTCCTTTCTATTTAACAAACGCTATCTCTAAGTCTAATCATTTTCAGATAGAAATGAAAAAAATGTTGTCTGGTTAAAGACTACAAACATTTTTATAGTTCAAACATTAAACCAGAGTTGGTTTTCTCTGTGAACGTAGTATGTCTGTAGTTCCTAAATATTAGGTATGGGGAAAATACATCAGCTGTGAAAGCAAAAACCTCAAAGGTTGAAAATGAAAAGGCTTTTTTAAATGTTTGCTTCTAAGGAATAAGGATCCAATTAGAGTAAAAATGAAGTTGTCCACTTGAATTGAGGAGACGAGCATTCTTGGAAAATGTCCTGCCATTTTATTGTACATAAATATAAGTATACAAAATACGTAAGATACAACCAGGAAAACACAATTAGCGGTAAAGTAGCTTTTAGTTTGGGATGCTTCACCCGTTTATTCCTTGTGCGTCTTCAGTGAACGTCATTGTAGATTTCTATATAAAAATATATACTACCAAAATTCGTTAAACGCTAATTAGTAGCATAAATTTCATTACCCTGATTTCCTCCTCTTTGCCTCATTTCCGTTACATTAGCGCTCAGGCACAGTCTCTACTGTGAGTATGATATCAAAAGAGATTTATCTTGTGAAGATCGGGAGAAGAGAACTGTATGTCGGCAAGAAAGGAGAGAATGCTTACAACGTCGATGAAGAATTTTCAATTTTCTATTTCTGCGTGCATTTGTGGGGCAGTGGGTGACTTGAATACGTCATATCAGAACCAATCAAATATTTATGTATTTTCTCTTTTCACGTGTGCGACTGAAAGTATGTATGTATAATTTTATATTTATGAATTTTCCTTGTGTAAGAGGATTCTTGTTATGTTCTTTTAACCCCAACAACAACCTGCTTTTGACATGTTCATTTTAAACCCTTAGTTACGAATTCATTTCTTGGCTTATCCACTGCTCTCCCCTGCTTTTATTTTTTGTGAGCTATTGCTCAAATGATTTTCGTCTTGGAGACTTCAATTTTGCATGACTTTTATCCATTATTTACTAAATCCATTTATATGGTGAAGTGAATTTTTACAACTTGCACTGTTTGACTCTCAGCATTTCAATTTGACAACATTTTGAATTGACGCATTAGTTTTAGGTTGGCAGGGAGATAAGTCTCACTTTGCCCATACGCTTTCTCTTACTTTCACTCTGATTTCTTGGAAATGTAATGCTGGAACGTAAGCGTATCTCCCATAGAAATCTGTTTCCACACTTGGTCATATACGTTTTAGTGTAAATATGCTTAGGATGACCATAATACACATACTAAAAATAGGTACACCAAATGCTCTGGTTTCTAATACTACTTATGCTTTACAACCTATTGAATTGTCGCTTTTTACCTTATGAGTTGTTACGCAAATGGTAAAATTCTATTCGTGTATCTCCTTTTCAGTACCATCGTTTCATCACTTAAACGCTATTTTTGTTCTCTAGACTCACAAAGATTGTATTCCATATCTGATATGCTCAAGTTCCTAATAATTGTATCAAATTTAATGGAAGCGTTGGAGTGATGGAAATCGTAAGCGTAGGGAGATGAGAGTCTTGAAGAAAGCATATTACGCTTCTCTCGAGTATGTATGAAAAAGTTTTGAGGGGGAAGCTTTTGCTGAAGACATCTCGGTCGTCGCTGGCTGATGGCACAAGGGAGCAAACTAGAATGTATCTTCTAAGTGGTTCATAAGTACGTGAGTAGATGATGGGGAGAGTTTCTCCTTGTCTCTTTATCCCTTAGGATGGAAGTGAGGAAAGAAAAGAAAGATACGATGTAGTAGTAGTACTCAATGGGAAATACATGGCACGGTGAATGTAGTTTTTCTCTTCTGCATATACTGCATGCATCTTTTGATACGTTTGTGAAGCTACATTACTGATACATATTCGTTCACCCTAATACATTACCTGGGTTTATGCTTGTACAGATGTACAAGAAACTTGTCGCTATCTTTGCACACCCAAAATGCTACCCGCAAATACTATAGATATACCTACATGTATGCACAGTGATACTTCACAGGGTCTATATACATACATATAGTGCTACCTGTACATGGTGTAGACAGTGATACATACATTGTTAAAATAATATATACATTTGTTAAAGATATGCAGCCTCTACCCATATTATATACAGATTTACCTACGTATACATGGTTCCCCGCATGAGATTGCCTGTTGTATCCAAACCATGTTTTCTTTTTACAATTCCCCACACTGCATAGTATGACATTGTAGCAGGCTTCTTTTCTGAAAAGAAGAACGTCGTTAGAAGGTTTTCATGGTGTAGGCCTGTATGTACACATGTATGTGCTATCTCCGTGTGTATATGTACCTTGGACGGAAGATGCAATGAGTATCCTTAAATCTGGGATCCCAGCATATATACTACATACATAAGCATATGTGTTGTTTCATAGCAACTGGGAGTCTACTAGACGTGGTCGATATATCGGATTGGCAAGACAAGCGCACAGGTGGTTCTCACTCCTCGTTCACTCACTCACTGTTACCTATTTGGTCTCGACAAAAAGGAGAGAAATGTAGATTGCAAATGTGTGTTCCTAACCAGGGAAGCGTTCTCTTGACTGAAAGTACATAGTTTGTTCTTGTTGGTCCTGCTTGGTCTATTCTACCGAAGAGAGCGTACAAGGGGAAAACAAGTTCTGAAATACTGCGAGGGCACAAGCTGAGGCAGGGATACAGCTGTACAAGCAGAGATACAGGGAATCTTGTACAAGCTGGGCTACAGCTAGTCCTGTACAAGCTGAGATACAGCGCGCGTAGGGCTTCCTCTACCTCCACCACCACTTTCACCACCGCGTGCATTAGTATAGGATATTAAGCTTAGTCGTCGATTCGGGTAGCAGGCAGGTTTGCAGAAGAGGGTTTGTTTCCTATATAGTAGAGTCGTTCATTCTCCTGCTGTCCTACAGTAAGCAAGTAGTGGGCTCCTTCCCAGTGCAAGCAAGTCAGTCGGTTCGCTTCTTTCCCCTTCTTCCTTTCACTCACAGTCACTACCCGTAAACCATTACGCACACACACATAAGACCCTCGCTACTCTTGGCTCTCTCTCTCAGAGTTATACACGGGAGCAGTAGTGGGGAACAGTAGGGGTATATACATACGCATTCATGTCTTCTTGGGGAAACCACCAGTTGATCTTTGCTTAACCATATTGCATACATTTACTTGCTCCTCTCTCCCAACCCATTCATTGTGGTTTATGAGATTGTAAACTGAACTTGGTCTCGCTCTTCCAGTCAGCCTGACTCGCACACACTATATAGTCTCCTTTCTTCTCCGGGGCTCCTTCATCTCCTCGCCTCCTTACTCCTCACAACTCCCCAAACACTTGCAGAGACAATTCCCTGCAGTTATTAATCTCGAGTGCTCACACACACCATTGATTTTGTTTATTTATTGGAGGTCGCCAAGTGTTTTTAGTACAGCTTTTTAATTCGGATTTTTAATCCTCTTTTTAAAATTGTCGATTTCTTAACCTCGTTTATTATTCTACGAGCTTATAGGCGTCTTGCATTTTTTATTAATTTTTTAAAGTCTTGGAAATTTGTTCTATAAAATTTAACAAGTGTTGAAGTATTCGTTATTTTGTCTTGGAACCATTGTAATTTCAGTTTTTAAACTCTTTGGACATTCTAGGAAACGTTTTTCCAATTTTTGGATTTTTGAGATTCAATTACGTATGCATAATCTAACACCTTAATTTTTTGGACTTGAGTGGACCAATAAAATCTATTAAGACCAAGCATTATTGTTGAGACAGAAGCTAAATTTGACCAAGCACTTATTGCAATTTTCACACTAAACTGTAAGTATAAAAGTTGTTCCAAGTATATTGAAAACAGTTCAAGGGATTTCAGGTCACTAATTTCACAATTTAAATATTTATTGATTCATTTAAATCTAGAAAACAGCTAAAGCATATAATCAAAAGTAAATAAAATTAATACTAATTAAATGGCAAAATAACTTTCTCAATTCAAAAGACATTGATTTCCCCCAGAAAGGACGTATAGGTGGACGTATAACAGGAGTACAGTAATTCAATTACAAAGTAAGAGGGAGGTACGGGAGAGAAAGCATAATAAACTTGAAAATTTCCTTTATATTTGATTTCCCTTTTAAGTACTACACGTTTTGTCACATCTATAGGCACTTGTGTTGAACAGTAGCTCTCATAACATAATTTCATCTTCAACTAGGAGCATTGTACATACACAATGAATAGCATGAGGGTCCGAATTCACTATTATTATTGTTCCTTGCAACAACAGCATTTCCTCCCACCCACTCTCGGCGACTGCAAAGGAAGAGCAGAATCGGTGAATCTAGTGCAAATAGAGAGAATTCTTTGTTAATTACTTTAATGAAGAAAAGTGTTTTGAACTGAGGGTATTCCAAGAGTATTCTTAATTACATTACTGTTCCGATATACACTCACGGTAAGCAATGTAGTGGTACAGGTTTTAGATACAAATATTAGAGAATCCCCGCGAAAAAGTACTCAAAGGTTTTAAAAATATTCCGAATCAAGTTAAACAACTAATAATAACTTAAGTGTCGAACGTCACCAACCCTGGCTAACATGGCAAGGATGAATTTTAATACGCGGCGAATCTCCCTCGCTACGAATTCGCATGTTGATAAAGGAACTGATTTCGACCATCATGAGGTAATGATTTTAATCGCATTATATGTAACACTACAAATACTACATGCATACGTTTTTTTCTGCAAGCAATTTTCTTGTCATTTTTGGGCGCCAGCCCTTTTTGCAGCAGATATCTATACATTCTTGCTATTTTGACGATGATTTCAACAGGTTTAGCTTATTATTAATTGAATCGATTTTTGCAAATTCTGTGGGAAGTATTACAAATACATTGCTACAACTTTCGTGAACATAGCTGCATTTAAGGAGATATTTTAGATAGCTAATTTTCAAACTTAGCTGTTTTATATAGAATGAACATGATGTTTTGCATGATCCTGACGCTAGTTTTATCACGATGGACTAAAAACTGTTTGAAGGTATTTGAAAGCAAAAAAACGACATGTAGTGATTTCAAAATCCTGATTTTCTTTTGGAAAAAATTGTTTCGCCCCGGGTCCTTTCATCAAATATTGATCAAATGGAGGGAAAGGAGCAGAGGAACGTGTTTGTGAAGCGGTGAAGGAACGTAAACATAAACAGAGCCTTGAGCAGAACTATTTCTTTGGTAGGAGGAAAAATATTACATACGTAGTCACATCAATAAGAGATATACAGGTACATACACATTGCAGTACCGAACAAATATAGCGTTGATATTATATCAATGCGGGTATAAGAGAGGAAAAAAGTGCATCAGCAACATTGGATAAACAATGTCGGGATCGTAGATCATCAACGAGTGTTCAATCTAGAAAGAAAACTCTGATGGGAATTCTTATCTCGTCGCACGGCACTCATGAATACATCAACTGTGACGATCAACAAGGAGACTTTGTTTCCCTCTTAAGTAGAATTGTTCCACGTAAAACAAAATCGTAAGTAGAATACAGGCCTACGTAAACCGGAATTGGCTCAGGTCCTCTGCATTATAGCTTCTAGCTTCCAGCAATTTTCTCGTTTTTTAAAGATTATTCTAGAATCTTAAGCAGGGCTTAAGATTCTGTATTCACAGCCCACAGGAAAAGCTAGAAAACTTCACATTTTATTGCCGTACCCGTGTTATGGTGATTTTAGTAGTTATTACTTTATTTGCAGTAAAAAGGTGACATAAAATGCAAAGCACAAGGAAGAAATTAAGAAATTTCCCTTTTTGTCTAGTGCAGTAAACAAACTTTCTCTATTTAGTCACTGTCGGCTGTTAACGGGCAAAGCTGTGGGCGGGTTTAGTTTCGTCAGGAGAAGATATGTAGGCTTAATACATGTGGAGAAAGATGGATAAGGAGGAACCTGCAAGGAAAATAGATACTATATGCAGATTAGTTACTTATACGTGGAAAATGCTGGATAAACTACTAGAATAAGAAATACTGCGAATAAGTGACTTGTGCTGGAAAAGACGTCCAAATATGGAAAACACAGAATAAGTAACGGACGAAATAAACTGTATTTACTAACATTGCTACATAAATGTATATGTATGTACCTAACGAAGATTTGTCGTGCGTTTAGAGCAAACTTTCCGACTTACTCATCCATGATATTTTGCCTTGTGACGAAGAGAAAGACACAAGAATGAAAGCAAAAGTTTGGCTTCCGGTTGTCTTTGAACATTCTCCTGTTTCTGCCTTGCTGCTTTGTTTTCCATTTCTAAGATTTCTTGACGGGAAATTCTTTAGCACCAAACTTTCTTCTACGCTTCTTAACATAGTAAGGATGACAACTTCTACGAAGCCTTGCAGGCCCTAATGTAATGACGGATATAAAATCTCTTCATGAATTGGATTTGCACGAACTAACATCAAATGGAGTTTTACTTTACAACAAGTAGAATTACATACATCATTTATGAGTGGGCAAGCATGTTGTTGACAAGAGGATTTGCATTTGTTGACAGTAAATTTTATATATATAGGCTACAACATTCAAACAAGATATCTAGGGAGAAAGTTACCTAAATATTTTTTAATTAGGGCAGATTACTTAATTCTTCATTAATTTTTGTGTTCATATTTCTAAATTACAGGGTTTACCTCCAGGAGCAGAGCGATTCCGTCGCTTATCGCAGCTGTCTAAAGGGGGAGTTTACGGCGTGGGAGGGGGATTCAACCCGAGGTATCTCTCAAGGGGAGGAACATCCCGCCACCCCCATTCCTACTCTTTGCAGTGAGACTTACACAAGTGCCTTCAAATTACTTCTCTCTTCTCTATCTCTGTAACTCTATGTCTCTATATGTGTCTCTTGTCTTTTTATAATCACATATTCTTCCCTTAACTTTGACTTCCACCTAATGTGTCTCATTGTCCATTTGATTCGCATTTCTCACTCTTTCAATTTCTTCAAATCTCTATCTAAACGTTTCCATAACTTGTTACCGCCGTCTGTGACTTTACATATCAAACATTTGTGTAATATCTTATTCTGCCTCTCATATATTTCTATTACATTTCTGCAATTCGAGAAATTTATACATTACTTTCTTCAGCAGTCTGTTGATCTGTATTTTGAATTTGAATCATTCCTTATTACATGTATACAATAAACTATAGATATACTGCAAAGACGGATTGAAAAGGCCCACGACGCCCCAAACCTCCGCTTCAGATTGTTTCCTTTCTAGACCATCGAGGTTCACCGAATGAAACGCTGGTTATTGTTGATTGCCTTAGGTTTTATAATCTCTGACATTGATTTTACCACCGGATGAGGTTCGGTGGTTAGCGCCTGAAAAGCTTTTGTGGTGAATTATGCTCTATTTCATAATAGTGAATAATAACATAATTTAGCCATCACTAATAAGGAAATTGACTTCTCGACCTTTTAGCTCGTTTTCTTGTACAATAAAATAATAAAGCCCAGGAAGCTTTGTATAGTTTATAATATGATAAACGTTTTAAGAGCAAGGGGTTGCGATTCTGGCAAGCCTTACCTATTGAAGGAAAGAAACTATACCATTGCCCCACTTTTCATGTGGTTTCAGCGTGTGACAACCTGTTGGGGCAGTATATATGTAGGGCTAATATTACAGAAAACGGAACTGTCTTGACAAAGCTGTGAGGTTGTTTCGACAGCAAGTAGCATGCTACATTTTTCAGACTGTTTTAGGATTCCACCAATAATTTTCATACAATTTTCATGTATTTTGAATATATACTATGAACCTTGTTATATGTATAATAGCATATTCCATTTAGTGTGTACATGTTGGTTTACGTACTGAAATTGTCGGCTATTTTTTATTAGATTCAAGCATTTCAATATCGATTTGTTTTGTTTCATTCAACGTTAGTTCTTAAAGGGCTTGGCCGTGGCTGATGTGACAGTTCAAGTCCCTTTTTCTTAGTTCACTCGGGCTGTTTAAAATCCAGACTACTTTAATCTAAAGCTTATTCAATCCACTATTTGTTTACTACTCACAAACAAATACTGGGCACAATCGAATTTCTAATGTTTATAGTTGTCATACAAGCTGTTAAAGCATGATTTATGCGGTGTATTTCTAATTGGTGACAATCTTAATAGAGTTATTGAGTCAGTGACGGAAAATTATATAGTTGTTATTTGGGTGTGGACAGACTAAAAACATATATTGAAATCTTGTTACAAAGGTGAATACTACACCTGAAAGCAATAATGATAATAGTAATGCTAGCAGGTTTCTTATGAATGGAAAACGACGTAAATCCATGCTTTTCATCACTCACACACACTATGTTATCAATGTAATACAAGCTTTACTGTTAAATTGGGCTTTCATCAATGTTCACATTAGGAATATCTGTAATATATTTTACGCCTACGATGGAGAATTTTTCAAGTAAAATCTACAGGAAAAGGAAACTGTTATACAAATGCCTACATATATTACCTGTTCGTGTTTGCTTCATGAGTAATACCTAGTTACACCTACGTGTATTCAGTTTAAATATCACATGTAAATGTAAAATATGTTAGGTATAAAGTAAAATTATGAAAAGAGGTTTGTAAAAGCAAACCAAAGAAGGTTAGGATTCATGTAAATTAAAGACCGAAAAACGAGAACGATCTATTCAAAATGGAAACCTTAGCTCGTTGAGTCTCCATATAAAGTCAATGTAGAATGACTAAGGAAGACTTAAAAACTCCATTTCTTTCATTCTAATCCCGAGACTGGCGGGTGTAATCTTTAATGAATTCATCCAAGCACTTCTCTGTGAATGTTCCAATTTATATTTTTCATATTATTATAGGTCTATGTATGTAAGTTTATGCAAGTATCTCATGCTTCAAGTTCCTCCGCCTTACTTGAAAAGATCAGAATCAAGTCAAACAAGATAAAAGTCACTTCTCATCACGTCCCCAATCATGACAAAATTGTCTGAACCCTTATCAAAAACGTATTATGGAGGGCTTACAAGCCCAATTATAATAGATTTAAGCTTATAGCCCTGTGTAAAATCCCCATACCTATATAGGTAAGCATTGATGTCATCACCAAGGATACCTTAAAACTTTATGGAAAAGTTTTGCGTATGTGGTAGCTTTCAGGTGATTTGCAATAAAAATGTAATATCTCATACACAACACTACCAGAAAGCAAGAAGTATAGCACTACAAGACATTATTTCCAAATTAAATGGGATGTAGCCTTGATTTTAAAATCCGATTTTTACGAACAACGTAATATGATGAGGCAAAGCATGATTTTCTGACGAACGAGAAAACCTTCGAAAGATTTTCAGGTCAAAGATGCTAAAAATAAGTCAGAGCCTCTATTGTACAACAGCCGGATTAGTATTATATCTTGCCATGTAGAAGTCTAATAGTGCACTTAAGTCTGTGGAAGTAGGTCATGTTTCCAAAGGCTTCCAATCCTTCCTTCATCATCATCCTCATTTCATTCCCCTCCTCCCTGACATTGACATTCAAAAGATTCAAGAAATTCAAACTATCCCACTGTGGCTTCTTTTGCTGCAGTTGACAATCTGGAATATAGTTATAGTTACAGAGATACATATCGTACAGTTACATATTGCATATGTCTACAAAGGAAGGAAAAATTTTGCAATAAGAGGAAAATCCGATCTCTGCTTCTATGAAAAGGCTTTTGAATCCAATTACTCAGCTTTTCCCGTAAGTTCTTATTCGCAGAAACCTACAGGAAACAAATGAGTTATGAAAGGAATCGATATCTTTCCTATGAATTCAGAAGGCTACAAAAGGCAATTTTACATTTTGGGTATGTATGTAGTTGCTAATTTGCAAAACTTTTTTTCGCAAAAATTTTTGCAAGATCTTCAACAAAATGGCAATGCTTAGCATTTTTAATGATTGATACAGTTGCTTTAAGAAATGAAAAGAAGAATTAAGGTTATACGTAGAAACGTATTAAGTTTTGAAACTATAGATGTGATATTGCTGAGAACTGGGAAATAAGCACGCGTGAACAAAGTCCAAATTTCTTTTTATTGTACTTATATGAGGAAAATCTGAAGAGATGAAAGAGGAAATAAAATTGAAAAAGAGAGAGAGAGAATTTGAAAGGCAAGACCAGAAGAGAAAAAGAGATTAGCGGTGAGAGCGAGAAATAAGTCGAAAAAATGAAAGACCATTAAAAGAAAAAGTTCAGGGGTGAAATATACAACAACAGCAGCAGCAACTACAACAAGTGAAAACACAGATGGAATCACAACTTACCCTTCAAAGTAAAACGGTGGCTCAAAAGCGTATAAAGAAGCAATATACGTGGAATTAGAAGTACACACGTGCAATGAGACTTAGTTAGGTATATAAACATCTATGTGGATCCCTGTATTTCAAAGAAAAAAGGCTTGATGTAGAAAGAAAAGAAAGAAAACGCTGCGCTGTCTATTAAGAGCCCATGGAATGGTTCTCTTTATTACCTTTTACCTTGGGATTTATTCAACTCTCCTACTCGCGTTCTCTCTACTTTGTTTGATTGAGCTGGGCGTTAAGTGAAAGCGAAGGATGATGGAAGGGAGAGACAAAAAGCAGGAAGAAATGGAAACAGTGCAGAAGTCTTTGTAGGAAATAACTAGAAACTACTATACATACCTAATTCTCTATACCAATTGTCTCAAGTATACACAAGCTTTTATATAGCAGCTGACTAAAGAATCGGCCGAATTCTATAAAGGAAATGACTAAAAAATCTACAGAATGTTCTATAGGAAGTGACAAAACTGAACACAAAACTCTTAGGAAATTACTAAAGACGATGATGATGACGAAGGCGACTATGGTGACTATTGAAAAGAAGCGAAATAGGATTTACTTTTTCTTGTAGATATAAATATACTATAAATAAATACACCATTTTCTACTTCCGTACACATTTCAGGTCACACTTGTTCCTACGACATAAAAAGATTTACCCAACCTTAGAGAAGAATTATAGGTATAAGATGTAGTTAAGATCCAACAACCCCGAAAAAACTCTTTAGATCAGTCTGAGAGGGAAATATTGACGCGTACGTGAGACAAAAGGGGAGAAAAAGGGTCTTCATGGTTAAACCACCTATACTATAGACGTCAAATCTGTTCCCAAATTACGGGCCTTGACCCATTTCCCCAGATGTTCCACTCGCTTGACGTCTCCAAAGCACGTGCTACATCACCCATGTTTCCCCATCTACATGCACTATACATGCGAATTTTCTAAGCACCCTCATAGACATTCTGCATATTACCTATCCTGATCTCACCCTCTCTGTAATACACACAGTGTAAACTCCCCATGCTGGTCACACCCTCAAGTACGAGAATAACCATATATGTATGCAGCATATGTCATATGACGGGGTTGACACTTACCAGAAAAATCATAGACACTATCTAACATACCTAGGTAGTTTCCTCTATAAAAGCACGAAGCACTTCATACTTCGTCTCAGGTTGCTCCAAAGACAGATGGTATACATATAGTTCTTAAACCGAATCGCGCACTTGTTGAATTTTCACTCATTTTCAATTTAGTTTCACCCATAGCCTAAGCTTGCACAGCTTCAGCTTTCGCTAGTTAAATCAGGGTTGAAAGATATTAATGGGCAGTTAATGGCAGGTTTAGTTGTAAACTTCCAATTAAACTTGTCATGGAACATCTGTTCGACTTGTTAGTAAAGTTTTGCAAAGCAGGAAAAATAAATGGTAATTGGGTGTAAGTTCCATTGATGGAGGGCAAGGCAGAATGTAGTATTGCTCTAAAAGATTTAATTGTTTTTTTAAGTTTTTAAACAAATAATTTTTGGGGAATTTCGCATAATTATATGGAGTTACGAAGCATGTTTTGGTTTAAAAATGAAGCTCCGAGGATTAGGTTTTAGTTATTTATTTCATATCACATTAATTTTATCTATGAATTGAAAAATGAAATGGTTTTAATGAAAATTCGAAAAATGGTATTAACTTCGGTATTTTTTCTTAATGGTCATTTTAGTTAAGAAAGTTTTAGTTTTTTTTCTTGAAAAAAATACTTACTGAAGGCCCTTTTACTTACGGAAATTTAGTTTTACTCTCTGTCAACAC
Source organism: Lipothrix lubbocki (assembly GCA_034696945.1). Lineage (NCBI taxonomy): Eukaryota > Metazoa > Arthropoda > Collembola > Symphypleona > Sminthuridae > Lipothrix > Lipothrix lubbocki. The sequence continues at coordinate 15,156 of JAQGAK010003351.1, forward strand.
GACATTTTAATATGAAAGCCCTTGATTGCAAAAATCGATCCGTTCTGACACAGTTTATCAAGCTGGTTGTATATTTAATTAAAGGAACGTTTACATACTTTTGGTCCATGAAGAAAACGAGGATATAGAGTTGGTTTACGAAATCTTGTTAGTTATGAAAATACTGTTCTATTTATTTTCTAATCAAGTGTGCGTCTATGCTACAGTCACAGGTGTGGATTGGAAATAGACTGTTAATTGTCAAGAAGGTTTTTGAGAGCGTGTGTATAAGGATTTCCTTCGTAGGAGAATGCCGTTGATGAATTTAC
>JAQGAK010003352.1:0-15458 GCA_034696945.1 Lipothrix lubbocki
GTGAAAAAGTTAGTTTTTGAAAAAATTTAAATCTAAATTCAATGGTTGCCACGCCGGATTTACTAAAAAACCCGGGTTAATGTTCATTAATTCCTCGTTGGATTGTTGGATTAACCAAAATTATTTTTAATAGCTCCTTTAGACACGTCAATAGAAACCCCATCTGTAGATGTAAGTGAAAATAACCAACGTATGGATTCGCCATTGAACAATATGGACAATGTAAGCGAAGGATCAGGAACAACAACGACTGTGACGACAACTAGTATGACGTCGACTAGCACAGCTGCAACAACTACTGCAACAACCTTAAACGGAGGAATCGGGGATGAGCCTCATTTAACAAATTCCGGGATGAGTCAGCCTAGTGCTCAAGTATGAATAAATTAATTGTATCTCGTGGTTATTATTTTATGCCTTTGTGTAAATACTAATCGCTCGATTTTGGACTTTATATTTTAGCAGAATAGTATAGTTCCACAGTCAGTAACAGATATGATTCGATACCAACACGAGCAAATGCTGGATAGATTGATGCAAGGTGACTCATGCGATTCAATGGCGACGCTCAAGTCCATGGCGCAAGAGGCTATCGATAGAGCCAGGCAAAATCTCAATGGTACGTCTTATTCAACCAAAAACGCAAAGCAGGCAATCTTTAGACATTGTGTGTAAAACTTTGCATTTTATTATAATAGATAATCATGAAAAGAAAATGATGGAAGCCCATATTCCACCTTTGCTTGGTGTTGCTCCCATGGGTCCCGTGCCGCTAGGAAAAGATCACCAACACCAGTTTCAAATGTTAGAAGCTTCATCTTACCATATGCCATTGCCATCCGATTCGGAACGTATGAGACAGTTCTTGCCGAGAAATCCATTCCCTACTCCACATTATTATCCACAAGTAAGTTATTCTAGCAATTTGGGTGTTGTTGATTGTGACTAACTTCAATAATAGTATTTGTTATTTTAATCCTCTCATGCTATTGTTTTACAGAATCCTCTGACAAACTCGGACACATTGGAGTTTTTTCAGCGTCTGTCAATAGAAACTCTGTTTTTCATCTTTTACTATCTGGAGGGAACGAAAGCTCAGTACTTGGCTGCGAAAGTTTTAAAAAAGCAAAGTTGGCGCTTTCATACAAAGTACATGATGTGGTTTCAGCGACATGAGGAACCAAAAGTGATCAACGAAGAGTATGAGCAGGTTAGAATCGATGTATAAGGAATATGTGGGAAATGTCATTTGGTCTTATTGCTGAGCATTCTTATGTATGTCGCCTGTTTTTTGAATCAATCAGGGAACGTATATTTACTTCGATATTGAGAAATGGGGTCAAAGGAAAAAGGATGGATTCGTGTTCGAGTACCGGTACTTGGAAGACAGGGACCTCTGCTAACAGAATCCTCAGATGATAAAAATTTAAATAACGAAAAATCATCGTGTTACATGAAAAACTTGGAAACATGTGAGAAGAATAAAGATGAACATTTTTTTCAAAGCAGGAATTATTATGAAGTCTTTTCAACTACTATTATTACATAAATATTGTACAAAGTTATATAATATGAATTGAAATAAATTTAAAATCAATTTTTGTTTAAAATTAAAAAAGCGAGTTTGTATAATCATTGATTTCATCTTGCTTCGTGGTTTATTTATGTTGTGTGTTTAGGATGTATTACTGTATGGTGGATAACTGTGTAGGATGTACATTTGTGTTGATTAAAATTATAAGTAAACGATTTAACAGTGCATGCTGTGTATATTTCGATATCGCAACATTTGTTTGATTTTTGTAAACTTTCAGTAAATATCAGGTTATGTACACTGATGTACACAAACTGTATATGTACTGAGTACACTATAAACATACGATAAGTACTCGTCAAGTCATCAGATGTTGGCAAATATTTATTCGCGTAAACTATTGTAAATACTGGTTGAGCACTTGGATTACAAATAAAAGTTAAACTTTAGCAAGTTATGAAGTTGCGTTGAGATAAATTATTGTTATTACTACCGGGTGCCGAATAGGGAATGAAGCGACATCGCCGAACCTGCTTTCAAAGTCTGACTTTAGATGACAGAAGAGTTAAGCATTGGCTGGTGCATGTACTTTTACAAAGAGTTGAAACGTTGAAAGTTAAAGCATTCATGACTATGACGTGTTCATGTGGATAGGAAAGAAGAGTATTTTTTGCTTCCTTAATGTGGATTGTGGATCGAAGCCCTTTTGCTTGCAGCCACTTCGCGGTATACGGGAGGAAATGGTCGTTTTTTTTCCACACCTACTTCTCTTGTTCGCCACTCGCTGCTCGATCTGACTGTCTATTATTATTTCACATTACATTTTACATTGCAGTTGCCTATGGGTTGGCCTACACCATTTCTAACATTTCTACATCTACATATATATTCAAACATTCACACACACACTCGTCGTCGATTATTATTCCGCCGCATTCGACACGTCAACTAGTGTTTAATTTACTAAGCGTCAACTTCTTCCTTTATTATTTTTTTTTATTTATTTTTTTCGTTTTTCTTCGCAATAGCTGCGACTTGACTGTGGTAAGACTTATTTCTTCTCATCTTCTCTTTCCCTTGTATCATTCGTAAATATCATTTAAGTACGCATTGTGTATGTATTTTGGTAGTCGCCGATTACTGACTCAGAAAGTCAGTGGCCGTATTTAGATGTTGGGTAATTCTGGTAATGACGACTATCAAACAGATACCGCCTTGCTATTGTAACAACACTACATTACATTCTGTAAAGGGAAAATATCAACTCTATAGCATTTTGTGATTTCAGGTATTGAGAACGATGTCTGAAGAAGGTGTTGTTAATGAAATAACTGATGAATTGGATCCTAATTACAAACCACCCCCACAAAAGACTATTGAGGAGCTTCTAGAGGCTGACAAAGAAGATGAGAGCCTTCGTCGATATAAGGAAGCTTTACTGGGTGGGGCTGCCAGTGGAAATGTAGTCGTAGGTAAGCCCGATTAAGATTTCCATTATTTTATTTAGTTATTAATTAATATTTAGATCATGAAAATGTCAATATTAATGTTCGGTGTTCAGATCCCAGTGACAGTCGCCGAGTGATCGTCAAGAAATTGGCGCTGATGGTCGATGGAAGGCAAGATATGGAACTTGACCTTTCCGGCGATTTGAGCAAACTCAAGGAAAGCAAGTTCAAAATTAAGGAAGGCGTTTCTTACAAAATCCGAATTGACTTTATTGTTCAACGGGAGATTGTTCATGGGCTCAAGTACGTTCAAAAGACGAGTCGGAAAGGAATACCTGGTATGTATGGGCAATGTTGATTAGGCCGATTCATTATTGTAGAAAATGTTTTCCCACATGCTAAATAAATAAAATCTTGTTGTTACAGTGGATACAATGACGCACATGGTGGGTAGTTACGCTCCGAAAGAAACGATTCAGAGCTACACGACACCCTTGGAAGAGGCACCTTCCGGATTGTTGTTCCGAGGAGACTATTCAGTTTCTTCGTTTTTCACAGATGATGATAAAAATAATCATTTGAAATGGGAGTGGAAATTCGAGATTAGCAAAGACTGGTGAAATGTATTGATTGTATTGGCAACAAGTTCTTGCTCCTTCACACAAATCCAAAACTTTATAATTATGAGGGTAACCGAAAGTAATGTCCCTTGATGTTTTCATTGCTTGTCGTTTGCATAACAAAAATCAAGACTATATTTATATCAATCAAATTGGCTGGCCTTCTTATTCCTAGTCAATTTTACCTTTGTACATAATTTACTACTCGACTTGAACACAAGGGATCAAATCATGAGCAACGAATAAATAATATTAAATTATGTGCCTTCTTTTTTTCTAAATTGAAATAAATTATTCTGTGCCAAAAACATTTTAATACAATAGTTAATTACTGACAGCAGTTAAATTGTTTAGTGTCGGCTTGAACATCAGTAGTCTACCAACTTTTCACATCTGACATGTAAGTGTGCATAAATCAAATTCGATTGGTACCATCCATGTGATGGATTTCCACCTCCGTCACTTTCCCAAAATGTTTCCACATTATTCAATTCATGTCTTTTGTTTATAATATGTACTGGATATTAACCCATATGTTAATGCTTTTGCAAGGTAAAAAGCAAGTGAAGCAAAGTGAAAATCATTGCAATAATATAGAATAATTATTGAGTGTATTACCAAACAATGAACATGGCAACTGTAATACAGCTAAGTAACGTCGCGCAAGCGTTACTAAATTTGCGTTGAGAAGAATTCATTACAAATATATATGTAACAACATTTCTAAGAAATAGTAAATATGACTCACCAAAAGTGTAGCTTGAGATATTTTCATGTTGTGTGGTTTGTATCTCCACCATAAATAATGTAGGTTGCTCAAAATGATGTAATCATTTCCTTGATTAAAATAGGCGTTTTCTACCCACAAGGAAATGCTTAGGATTGGTTAATGCTAACTTTCGAAAAGGGTTAAACGAATATGATTCCACATTTAGTATCTTTTTGCTTATTATTGTAACAGCAAATTGTCCAATTGAGGCAAATGATTTTATTCATATAATTTCTTGCGATGCTCATTAATAGAATATGGAGAAGAGGTAGCTTTCACAATATAATTCCGATTCTAAATTTCAATAGTAGGCAACATTTAGATTTAATTATGGTTCCATGCGACTATGACAGTAAATATATGACATGACTCTTATATAAACATTTTCATTTTATCTACAATATAGACGCACCTTTGGGAACGCAAGTAGCAGGATTGTGGTCGTAAACTACAAGGAAATATATTAGACTGTAAACTTCATAATACAATTAGGATTATGCGCTGCATTGCATTATTTAGTAATAACTATTATATTAGTATAGTAACATTATCATAGCCCTCATGTGATACTAAACTGCCTTTCTCGGGTACAAACACGTCAACATCATAAAGCTAGACATAATGAAAAGTACACTGAGAACTGTAACTATAAAGTTACCAGATTTTAACTTTCAAAATAGTATATAGGCTTTAGATTACTTTAACATTATTGCAGCACTAATCATGAACATAGTATTTAATTTGATCGTCACTTCAAAATACCGCCAAAATACAGCCTTAACACAGGTTACATTTGTAACATTGCAGAAAATTTGCAAGAACTGGTTACAATTTTGTTCAGAAAATAGTAGATTTAGTAGAATTGTGCGTCAAAAAGTAGACTTTAGAATATGGTTTGGGAAAATAGTATAGACAGTAGAATTTACAATATTCTTCAGTAGACTTGTGGCTCATATATTAGTTAGTCTACTTAAAAGTAGGCATTTGTTAGCTTTATGTAACTACTATGCATCCAGGTTGACTTTTGTTTAGTTGCCGCAAAAAAAATTATGCTAACCTCGTCAGATTTTTACATGGAGAAAGTACAGAATATAGAAAGAGAAAAAATGAAAACGGCAAGAAAAAAGCAACTTTCCCAAGAGTGAAAACGTTTATCTTGTAATAATATTCGATACCATAATATCGGATGACGCAAAGAGAAATATTGTTGTATTGTATGACAAATTATAGGGTAAATATATTATATAGATACAATATCGTGTAATATTCAACACAGATACACTTACAGCCTTCGTCCCTTAATTTCGGCTTTATTGCACAATTTAGTCATCATACAATCAGCTTATCCAAAGAACAATTTGTTACCGCTCCACGGAACAAGAAGACACTTTCTACCTTCCGTAGTAATTACACTGCTGAAATTAACATTGCTTACATTTGATTTATATGTATACTACTTCCTGGTTAGCTAAGCATGTTACAGTAAAGTATATGCTGGTACAAGAAAGGTATTTAAGGGTTGTTTTCAGCTGTTTCCGGACGATTATATACTTCAACCAGATGAAAGTTTCCCGTTAACTTAATGCATATGTCGATGATGCTGTGATCTGTGATGCGAAATGCAGAGGCAACACTTAAATTTTATCAGGTCACACGGTAACAATAAAGCCTCTTCCAAGAAATCGCTTTCAGGATTGTTGACTCACGCTTTATTTTATTCTTCCGGTAAGTTATAATGCCTTTTACGTTTCTTACTCGAACAGAGACCAGAGAATATTTTCACGGTGAACTTCGAAAACTTGTACGTGGATTCACATTGACTATAATGGTGAAGGATGAAATAATGAAATTACTTTTTCTATGTATCTATAATAAAGTTTTCACGTAGATTTGTCGTCTCGTAAAACAACACTGAAGTTCATTATTATAACATTTAAATCTTAACAAATGTAGTGAATTTGTTCCAAAAATTGTTAAGTTTTGAAAGAGTGCATTTTATTGAAATCCTGTAACTGCGACGTTTGCTGGGCAGGATTCGATGTTTGCTGAGCTGAAATAATTAGATTGCATTCATATTATTCCATTAAAAATTCACCAAATTAATCATCCCTTTGATTCTGCTATTATAAAAATTTTATTTGACCAAATTTTTTAAATCAATGATCATTTTCTTACTTTGCTGCGCGGCTTGTATTTGTTGTGGCTGAACAAGGGGAGAAGCAATATTACGGTTACTGTTGCATTTAGGATCGCCCGTAGAATCATTAGCTGACATTTTGGAAAATGCTAACAATGCTTCTGGGAAATTAGGTGGCGTCGCCGGTGTGTTCGCAGGAGTCATCTGATGATGTCCGAAGCTTAGATGAGTTGTAGCAGGATTTATTGTGGACTCTTGGAAGAATATGCTAAGGGCCGTCTGGAAACAGAGCATTAGAATATTATTAATTACAAATACTGCTTTATCCAACCAATATATAATGATTTTTATAACTTCAAGCCATGATCGTTCTATTACTCCCTGGGTCCAGGCCGTCATCAATCTTTAAATACTTTATTCGCGCAGATCGCCTTGTTTACAATGTTTACAATACAATACATACATACAGCACAGTAAATATTCATAATATGGATGAAAACTCGGACATTTTCAAAAACAATTACAAGATCTACGCCAATGTTGTACACAATAAGTACAGTAGTGGCATAACAAAAAAATTCAACTCAAATACTTGCATATCCAGGTATACAATCAAACCCCCCATGTGGTAAGAAGAAATTGTTTATCCCCCGCAATTTCTATTATTACAACACTTATATTACAAAACTTATCCATCACAGGTCGGGTAATTGGCCCAAACTGGAGGACTGGTGGAAACTGGGGCAGAGGAGAAAATGACAAAGTTGAGGACCGATTATTGTATAAATGGTATACAACTAAAGCTATAAAAATATTTACCTCCAATTGCCAGTGGGCAGCCTGCAGAATGGTTCTAGCCTCGTCATGGGCACATCCAGCGACAAGAACAAATTGATTGATCATGACTTCCTCTCGTAGACTATCCATGGTCAGGTCAGGGCTAAGGTTGAGTTGAGGTATTGAATGTATTTAAACTTAAATTATAGAAATAACATGAATTGTTCTCGTGCAGCGAGAGTTATTTATTTACTATTGTTGAAAAATTCAAAATGTTTACGGCTGTTGAATTGAACATGGAGGACGCCCTTGTGTTTATAGTTGAGAGTTGAGGGCTACGGCTACGCTACGCATACGTGGGAAGACGGAGACGAGCTGTTTAGCCAAAAGAGCCCAGCCAACCTTATTGTACATAATACCTTTTACCTATACCTTCCTATATAACCCTTCCCATGCATACTCCCATTCCTATTCCCATTCCCCATCAAAATCTTTACTCTTTCACAGTCTTTCCCAATTCACATTCACACTCTTATTATTATTCCTTCCTTGCCATTGCCATCGGTTCAATTCACCACCAAGTCACTATATCACTACGAGCAAAAACAACTCTTTCCACAAGCAAACATCCACCCTCTCCCGTCCATATACGTTGTACAAAAAATACTACGAAAAACTAAACACACACGTTTATTACTCACGTTACACGTTACGTATGCACAGAAACACTTGCATTTAATAGCATTATACTATATGTATTTATATACTCAAGCATATATTTACATGACTATTTCTTATAATCTTCCATTTCTTCCCTCTCTCTGTATCTGTATTATTCCCTTTATATATCCCATTTGGTACATAACATATAGTCAACATTAATATAAACAACAAGAGCAATAGAATAGAGAAGAGTAGAACTATTGGGAAGATTTAAGGTTCACATTCACATTTGACGTCCCACGCAGTTTGGAACGCAGTCATTCTCATTCTCAACATCACTTGCCATAAAACCATAATAAAGTATATAATAATATTACATTATCACGCGCATATAAACAAATACAGCCAAACCCAATGTTAAATAAACGACTTGTCGTCATCGTCATCAATAATCACCGTCAATTCTCGTCGTCTTTTTCCCTGAAAATAAATGTATTATTGCTGTAGCCATTATTTATATAGCCATGCTATACATGCTACTCTGCCTACTATTTCCCTGATTGGTATGCATTTATTTCCATAATATCACATCTTTTCCTTTGGCTATTCAACTTTAGTCTTGACTATAAAATGTACTTATGTGTTTGTGTTGCTGCTGTGTGTGACAGTGTGACGTATACTTCGTATCCGTAGTGAAAATCTTAAGGGATTTTGTTATATGCTATTGAACTATTGAATTGCGCACAAAGCGTTTTCTGTCTTCAGTCATTTAATCATTTAATAATTATTATTTAATATTATTGTAGCATTGCAAGTTATACACGCATAAGAGAAGTACGTTGTCGGAACGAATCAAACCCATCTGCCCGACTTTTCTCCTGTCTCTTTCTATATACCGACCTGCCGTGGCCGTGTCTGAAGTGTTATTAAAGTGAAAACAATATTTCTTTGACTTTTACTTAACGTGAAAATTCAAATCTTCTCAGGTAAAGACTTGTCACTTGTCTTGTCTTATGGTATAGAAATTATTTTGTGCTCTGTTTTGTGTGTAAACCCATAAAATTAATTAATACAAAGTGCACAGCATTCTTACTTTTCGACAATTTGTTATACCATTATTACGTATTCTGTTATGAATGTTGAATGGTGAAAACAATTTTCCATTTGTGCCGTATAGATCGTTTCTGGAAAATATTGTTGAGGTGAAGCGGATTGGTTAATTCAAGGCTTACTTATATATGATTACTAAATTAAAATGCAAAAGTCAAGTACATGTGAGCATCTGTAGAATTTAAAATTTAACAACAATAGTTCTTTAAATAAATAGGCTCATTGATTGGTGACGTTATTCACCATCGAATTAAGATGAAGCCAAATTAAGACATTTTTTATTATAATTTTGCATGTGATTCTTGCTGCTAGGTTACGTTGATTTGGTACTATTTTCTCATTAATAGTAACCCAAGCTGACATTCGCATCGTGGTTTTGTCATTTGTGGTCATTGGTATAGTATAGTTTTGTTAGGAATAAAAAGAGTATTTTATTTCGTTGTGTTAAAATATTCGGATAAGGTCTATTCTCTTGAATAAAATCGTATTAAGTGTGTAATATGTCAGTCACATCACATGTTAGACTTAACAAAATATTGATTTGATTTCGATAAATTAGGGAAGGCAAGTTGAGATAAAGGATGTCGTCTTGCCTATAGGTATATCGACACGATATGTATGCCTTTCTAAACGCTTAATATTACTTATTTGACTTTAAAAGAGCTATTAACGTTACTTTAACGTGTCAACACAATAACAGCGTTTCGTGATACTTTGGTATGTATATGTATGCATAGTATGTACTGTGCACACACATTCATTCAGAATTCAAATTTTTCCAGACCTTTCCTTCAGCGCTTAGTCAGTTTCCTAAGCTGTATTTAGATTAGTGTAATGTATAGTTGTGAGTGATGACTGGGGTCTGTTTTAATCCTATTGTCAATAGTTTCACATCATGTGATCTGGTAGAATAAATTATAGAATCTGCAGATCTAGCAAACAGTCTGCCTTTGACGCGAAGTTCGTAGAGTACAAAAAAAAGTTTAGGAACATTTCGAGAGAATTTTTTAGGTATCACATAGCTATTCAATTTAGTGTTGAATCATATATATGTAATGTGGTCTGAAATCTTGTATTTTTGTTACAGTGAAGATAATAGCGGGCAATCATGTCATCTAATAAATACGAGCAAATGGTAGACCCACCCCCGGCCTATTCGGTTACGGATCCACATAAGAACCCTCGTTCACCAAACGAAGAGAATTCCCGTGTCAACATGATGCATCACAATTATGGGGCAACAATTACCGATCAACCCGTTACAGTTCCAGTCACTCAAGTAATCCTCATCGGAGGATGTCCTGCTTGCCGAGTACGTGGAAAATATTTGTATAATTTAATCATTCAGTATTTCGAATTGTCGACATTGTTAGACAAAAATCACCATATGTTATGCTTTGTAGTTTCCCCTGCTACGTGGCCGAAACTTTGAAATGATAGTAAGAACAGACATTTGCCGTTGAAAATACCCTTATTCTCTTTGGAAAGCTTTCTGTTACACCGTCTTCATTAAAGTAGTGTTTGATCTATCTGGCGAACACGTCGCAATGTAATAACTAAAATTTTGGTCAAATAGAGATAAGGAGGTTAGCGTTCTTGGGGTTGCTTCACTTCGTAGAAACGTTCGTAGACCAACCTGAAAAATCTCGTTTGCTCCTTGTTGTTATTGATCAAATGTCCCGTGTTAAAAACTGTTGCTTTCTGGTAAAAATTATTTTCCGATTCTTGTCCCTTCTAAAAAATTGATAAATTACGACGATTAAATGCTTTCCTGCCCGTTATTGATTTTACATTATTATACAATGTACATACAAGGTGTTGCATTGAGGGTCCAAACTTTTCGCAGGACCCCACAGACCAAACTACCAAACCATGGATTAAGCTGATTAAAGGCACAATTATGAAGTTATCAACTATTATTTTTCTTAATTTGACCTTAATTTCTGTATTTGTGAACGAAGGCCAACTATAGAATTATTAGTATGTTTGTGTGACCCACAATAGCGTAAGCTTTCAGAAAAACTGTATTGCGTTACTGTGCGATAAATAGTTTTGTCAGTGGACCCCTAGAAAAGTAATATGTCCCCCATTATTAACCCTGTTATGTACTTTACTTGTAAATGTGTTTCTTTTTTTTGCAGGTTGGCATCTTAGAAGATTCGTATAGTTTGTTAGGGATTATTTGTGCTATTGTATTTTTTCCTCTTGGAATTTTGTGCTGTCTAGCCATGAAGGATAAAAGATGTTCGAATTGTGGTGCTTCTTTCTGAAGATAGTCCCGTATTTTTTATATTCATCACCTTCGCAAGTTAAAACGGATGGATTTAAGGGTACCAGGATTCGCAAGACCATTTAATACCGTTTCTTCATAGTCCAGTCACTTAGCTCTATTCAAGTTATTTCATATTTGTATCGTATTCTGAATCTGATTAGTTATGGAAATGAGTTTGTAATAAATGAAAGTAATAAAAGTGTACTTCAAATTGTACGTAATATAAGAACTTGTATCGAAGTTTATTCATTACTAGCAGTGAAAAGTAGAATATTATTATTGATACCTGCTCGTAGGAAATCAACACATTTTGTCGCTTTACGTAATAAATTAGTTACAGCATTGTACATACAACTAGACAATATGCTAACACGAACAAACATTTTCATTTACAACAGTGGTTAATTTTCTGGCTTTTATGTACTTTATATTGTTACACTTCCTTCTTTATCAATTAGATGTACATACAATAATACATTTTAGCCTATTAAGTCGTTATAATCCGAAAACGAAAATGTCCATAGCACACTATATTTTTAAAATTAATATTTCTGTACAAAAACTGTTTGTGAAATTGGAGAGTTAGTTTTGTAAATTATTATTTGCTACCGACCTATTCACAATAAAACAAAAACTACTCAAAACGCAACAACACTTGATTATGAATAACAATTATATTTACGAACTATGCATCGATATGGGCGATGGGTACACAGCATTGACTAATGTCACAACACAACAGGTAAAACGAAAATGTGAACCACCATGACCATAATTACTGGAAGTTAACTTATTGTTAGTGATATAGTGAAACATAGGATTAATATGACAAATTGCCATAATAACTGAAATCACATGACAGAAGTTCTAGAAATCCTCTGTACATACCATCTTGCATCTGTGAGTTGAAAATTTTAGCTCGTCATTCCTTGAGTTAGTAACACCGTCAGTAATTACTGAGAAACGTGGCTCAATTTATATGATACAAGGTGAACTATCGGGTCGCAATTGAAACAGCCGATAAAACACAATTTAGTTCATCTCTTCATAGCCCGAACTCTTTGCTCGATAAGTCTAGCAGGCCTTTAACGTGGTAGGGTACCAAATATAAAAACCCCTTTGGAGAAAGTCATTTCGCCGGAAAGGTGGCATACTGAAGTTCCATCTGGTGTATTTATTTATACACGGCTATTTAAAAACCCAAATGAGGATGTGTGCACTAATATTGGCGTCGATGTAGTTTTTATGGTCCATTGGTAATTGAGATTAATGACTATAAATGCGTAAACCTGAATCCAAAGACTTCACCTGTAGTGAGTTTTTGAAATAAACTGAATAACGGTATGACAAGACGTCACTTAAGCAACATAATAGGACTCACACAAGTTAATATCTTGTATACGATACTGCCTACACTCGTAAGATTTCCAAAGACTTGTTGTAGCATATCCCAATCCAATCTGGCTGTGTGGCTCCCCATTGTATTTGATTTATTTCACCTTCAGCTGCTGTATACGCTAATATAGGATCTTCGATGGCACGAGGCATTCCTGTATTTATAAATATGAAATATTAAGTTATTTTAAAAGTAAATTAGTAATACGGAATAAACCGAAAGGGTAGAAATTCAACAAAAGCACCAACCTGCAATATCCCAAATAAGAGCTTGGTGATCATCTCCAGCGGTACAAATGTGGCACGCAGAATGAGGGGCCCAAGCAAGTCCATTTACACATGCCCGGTGATTATTTAGTCGGGCAACTGGAGTGCATGGCACGCGGACATCCAAAATGACAACCTCGCATGCATCCATTGCAATCGTAGCCAAAAAGTTAGGATCCTGCTTATTCCATGCTAGTCTTAGCAATGGTACATGAGTTGAGTCTTCGTATATAATGGTAGAATGCTCCAGGTGTCGGAGGTCAAACATCCGAACAGACCCATCCGCCCCGACAGAAGCAAACATATCTCGTCCTCCACCCGCTCTTGAAAACGCAATATCATAGACTTCCTGCAAAATGCAAACAATAAATGGATTAGCAAGATCGTTCCAAACCAAAGCTCTCATCCTAGGAAACTGTTGAAATAATTGTTGTAAAGCTTACCTTGTCATGAGCTATTAGCTGAGTCTTCACATGCCCGTTGACATTAACCCTTCCGATTGCTTGCCGTGTTTCCAAGCCCCAAATCGTACATGTGGTGTCGATAGAGCTGGTTCCAATTAAATTCGGATCAACTTCATTCCAATCAAAGCTGGTTAGTGGAGCACAGAAATCAGAGTTTTTGTTGTTATTTAAAAGACACTCTAGCTTGATTTCATTCTCTGCGCATCTCCAAACTCTGAGATAGTCCCCAGAGGTGGCAAGTAAATCTGGATATATTCCTTTGGCATCTGGTATCCAAATAATTTTGGTGGCTGGGTAAGGATGGTCCAGTGTTGACCTAGGGGTGAACTCCGACGTGTCTTCATCCAGTTGCACTATTTGAACTTTATTATTGTACTCTTCCACAAAGGACCCCAAAGCAAGTCGAAATCTTTTGTCGGGCCGCACCGACCAATTCATCGCATAAATTGGCCATTGTGCTGTATATTTATAAATCTCCTTTCGCTTCTGTTGTTGCTGCTGATTTTGTTGATGAGCATGGGTCGTCATGATTTGTATTTAGAAATTGCACGCTTTCAACACTTGTTGACGTACCTAAAAATAACTCAATACTTTGCTAACCGTTCCAGCTCCGTGTGTTTCAGTCAAGTGTCAATCAACCCAATAGGTATGAACGAAGCCCACAAATTCATGAAAGTGGATTGAATTTTCAAAGAATAGCCGCTATAATGAGAAACATGAGTCAGTGTCACTCACTAAAGTTGGCGAACTGAATAAAATACTAATCAATTGCTGGACTAACAAATGAAGGAATAATCAAAATTCTTATTTTTGAGGTTTAGACGCGTGCTTTGCCATGAGTATGTGCACACAAGTCAGAGGAATACAGATTACAGATAGTCGAGTCGACAGTCAAGTTCTGTTCTATATGACAGACTTTAACGTGTATACATACGCGGATCCTCAAGAAACTCGGGAGTTTGAAAGAAACACTGGGAAATCATCGAGAGAACACCTGATTCAGTCCAGCAGTGTTCGTCTTTAAACCTCAGTTTCTCTTCTATGTGCTTTCCTTGTTACTTCTCCGTCACTAAATATCAAATATGTTGTACTTATACACTAAAAATAAAAAATATTAAATAAACTCTTCCTTCCTGCTATATGTCGTGCTTATGGCTTCCTCAGTTCCGTCTCCTCTTAAATTTTCCTCTTTCACTGCTCAATTCAGTATTCACTTGTATAGTGCTCTACTCCTGCTATTCCTGTTCCTGCCTCTATAATGTCTATTTGCCTATGCTCATCGCATCAATGCTTCACTCTTCACTGATTCAACTGCTTGCTTGGTTTAGTTGGTTTTGCTTCGCTCACCCGCAGTCACCCAACTCAAATCACAGCTTTCAAATAGCAGCGCGTCACGAACCCATAATATTTTTGTACCGTCTCGGCGGGGAATATGTGAACTTTGCACCTCGCCACTACCACTGCCACTCTTGAACACTCGCCACAACAACAACAACAACAACAACAAGACTTTCCAGTCCAATTTCCAATCTATATTGCCCCGTACTTACTCCGTTCATTCACTTCATTTCCCTTTAAAACTTTAAACGCATTTCATATTTTCATATCGGTTTAGTCGATAATCAGATAAATGCACTCGATATAGCTCTCCCCGTCTCCGTCGCCCCTCCAACTTGTCCTCGAACTTCTGGTCAAATGACAGGCTTTATTATCTATAGACACTGTCTGTTTATTCTTACAAGTATTTTTAACGTACAAATGTAAAGCCGACTGGAAAGACTCCGTAATTCTATACTTTTTTTGATAACTCCAATGACTATGCATGATGGTTGATGCTCTTATTCTTGTAAGTACCTTTAAACTCCACATTGAAATTAGCAACTATATATACTTAATTCATTTTATTCATATTAGGATTTAGGTAGTACACAGTAAAAATTGGGCATAAGTATTTTGTACATCGTGTGACCAAAAGATGGATGTGACATTTATATTTACACTT
>JAQGAK010003353.1:0-15456 GCA_034696945.1 Lipothrix lubbocki
CTGCTTGACCTTCTGATGACATTTACAACATCAACAACAACTTCGAGGCAGTGATCCAGCAGGATACACTGACACTTACACAACTATTCGCCTTCTTGAACACAAGTCAAAAGTTTACCAACTTTTCTCTGTGTCTTCCCTTTTATTTCCTCTCCTTTTACCTTCCACCAACCCATTACCACTGCACGTACTTCACTTTCAGGCAAGATTATATCCACATTTCTTTACTTAATACAGCCTCAATAGTTCCTCTTCTCCTCATTTTAACAAGACTAAAGGGGCACAGACGGTGGTTCAGAATTCGGAACCAAAGGATTTAACGAGGAAAGACGACGACAATAGCTTTAAAAATTAGGAACTTGTATGCAAACAACGCTTTGCTATAGACACACGCTTGGTTACCTTGAGATGATCTGCCAAATACTAAATGCATCCTGCTGCTGGAAGAAAGCGGTTGATGCAACTGGCAAAAATAGCAAATAAACCTTAAAACTTGTGGTCGACGATGAAATATCTTGTAAATCGTTGTTAAATCTATCTAAAAATTTAACACACCGCGATCATCATTACCATAATCCGTTAGGATTTGCTCCCAAACCATAAAAGAGACACACACGTACCGATGAAGTTAATTACAATAAATAGTGAGAAGTAATTTAAATACAATTGCGACGGAGTGTAAACAGTGAAAATAAACTTTAGAGTTGTTAAATGGGATATTGTACAAGCGAGAATCAGCTCAAAATGTATAAATTTAACTGCGTGTACAATGAAAAATAAGCTCAGAAGTCGAATTCAATATTGTAAACATTGAGAATAGCCCAAAAGAACCCGGAATTTAACACCGTACACAGTGGCAATACTAATGGCTTCGGGTTAAATGCAGGATAATGTGGATAGTATTTGTTTGAGAGGATGTTATTAACGCTGAAGAGAGTAAAAAGGCGGGGAGATGTTTCTTTTGAGCGGAGACTCGAGTGGCTTACGCTCGTCTCTACAACACCATCCACAGTCTGTATATAAGAATGAAAAAAGAAAACTTTTTTCACTTGTTTCTTTTCTTTCCCTCTATAGTTCTTTAAAACTGTCTCGATCTCTTATTCTTTCTTTCTCTTCTTCTTCCTCCTCTTTTTGTAAATACTACACAATGAGCAAGTACAGGCTCTTGTCTTTTATACGTATGTACGTACATATGATAGTCCCGGATAAGATGCTTCATGCATGTTTCTATGTATATCTATATATGAAACAGTCTGCTGCATTCCAAATCATTTGCCACTTTTGCCAGTGGTAGCACATATACTACTTGTAAATGCAATATATTGCAATGTGGCACATACAGAAGTCATTTTCAATGTCGTACATACCGATGGTATTTACAATGCTGTGTATATAAATAGAATTAACATTTCTGTACATATCTAGTAGGTTGTATTAACAATGCTATGAGTATAGAAACTATTTACAAAGCCCCGTATAAATGAGATTCACTGAATTTCGTTGACGTATCCTTGAGTATTTTAATAGCATGGCCAGAGCATCTGATAGTGTTTATATGAAATCCTCGGAGTTGATTCCAAACTTCCGAAATTCATTACCTACCTCCTCTCCTATTTTCCATGACAATAAAATCTGCTCATTTATACACGCTCCGATCCGCCGCCAGACTTGATGAATACCAATACGGGTGGAAAATCATAAAAGAATAAAAACAATACTGAAAACCTCTTGGCCCAAAGACTTGAGCCCGAGTCCTTTTTAGTTTCCACTTTTTATACCCACATCCCATATGTATCGTGTATAAACAATAGATAAGATATACTATATACAAGTGTATCCGTACATAGAAAAGATACAAAAATAACTATGTGGGGCAGTGTATAAGTAAATATGTAACATTTAATATTCTGGGGAAAGTTAAACATGCCGGGAACTAGTGAAGAGGGGTATATAAATATATGGAAGTTACTAGTGAAGAGAGGTATAGATAGAGAGTTGGAGGATTACTCCCTCGTGAGTGACTTCCCCCTCCTTTAATTCATATCATAACTATAAACGGGAGTTTCTCCTTTTTCGAACAAGCCCCTCCGGGTACCGACTTCCTCAACGGCTCCTGACCTACTTCATTTACACGAACTCCGTATGTATATACATGTACATATGAGTAGTGTGTACATTACACCGTGTTCTATAAGTATAAGTATAGTATAAGCAATTTAATACACTATTATATTAAATATGTTTATAAAACATGTAATGTATTTATACAAGATACGTGCTTAATATCTCGAGCTAAAAAGTTGAACGAAGTTTAGGCCTTTTTACTAAAACTCAGTAAGCTCTGTGTATAGCTGCTCCGCTCCCTGCTTTAAAAACTTCTTAATACATTGTACAAACCGTATAATTAGAATTGTTCTCACTAAATCCCTCTTTAAAGTCATTTATTTTTTGATCCTATTAACTTCCCGACGTTTCAAACTTCTCAGTCTCTTCTGCCCACTTGGGAGCACACTTTACAGATAGACAGGAGCTCCTCCAGGAGCTATCGCTTACCCCCAAATGCTCTTTGCAAGTCATATTACAGACCTTTATACATAATCCGTCGTCTTATGTTTAGGTAGATACAGATATATAAAATCTAGAGGTTCACGTAAGTAAATGTATATTTTATTTGTACATATTATGGATGCTGAAAATTTAAAGAGACTTTATTCTTCAACTTCATATAAACTCTATAAGTACTTATGTCACGTAAACACATACAGTAGGTGGATCTTAAAGTACCAATCTCTGTTTGGAGGCATATAGATGGGTACTTTAGGATCCTTCCACGCTTATATATTTATTTACTTATATGGAGACGAAAACATTTCTACAAGGAAAGAACTCCCAGAATAACTTCCAAGTATCTTCCGTCTTGTTCGTCTTCTTATTACCTAACTGTTTACATGCAGATAATTCTTCTCCAAGCACCAAAAGCACAACTTTCACCTCATAAAACGCACGGAGCGGGAATCCATTAATGAGATTCTGAAGTCAAAATGTTCTCCTACAAATAAATAAATATACTTACTACATTACATAAATATGCCACGAAGGGTAGTAAGAAGCACAAACAAGGTATAAAAATCCTAAAAATAAAGGCTAGGCGACTTCAAAAAGGTTAAAATACAAGAAAGTAAGTAATTTTTTTTTGTGTAAATGCAAGCGAAGTATATGAGCAGGTGTATCTTCCATATAGATATTTGTATGTACATATATAAGGTACAGTATGTAACTTAATTGGCAAGCATTTTACAACGATTGAAGAACCCAATGCTTTTATTAAGTTGTCCATGGAATTTTTCATGTAATCGTGCCGATAGAAATGTCCAATTTGACAGCAATTGTTAACGTGAAGCAGTTTATGATTATGTAGTAAAAAAAGAATGAAAAACCTGAAGAAACTTAGGTATGTAAGTATAAAAAATAAAACAACAATCAGGAAGGTGAAGCAAAAAAGTATATGGATACCGTCCTGATTGAATGGTGAAGGATGGAAGGTGAGAGGAGAAAGGTTGCATGTTCAAGACAAGTCAATCTTCCTGTTCGTACGGAGATGAGAGGGTCGAAGGGAAGATAGAGAGCGTTCAATTTCCCCCTTAATCTCGTAATGGGTAATATAAAGTCGTAGCTTTTATTGGAGAATTTCTCATTTAATATAGATAGAGAAATGCTCTGTGAAGGAAAGAATGGGAAGAATAGAGGCTTTGGTTTAGTGTGGAGCTTTCCAGAAAAAAGACTCCTCGTTACACTATTTGTCTCTGGGTGTTTGTCTATATAGGAAGCGTTGTAAAAGTCAATTTGATTTGGGGAAACAAGTAATAAATGATTGAGGAAAAGAAGTTGATGTGAAGCAAAGATATGATTTTCTTTTGATTTGATTGTCAAAATAAATGAAGTATTCATCTCTAATCGGGCCATAGTATTTTTCTAGGGACAAAAGCATCAATATGAATAGATTTCATTTGTAAAAATCCCGATTTCAACCAACTTTCCGCCCACTAACTTATCATATAAATCATTTCTTATATAAATTTTGCTCTATACAACTTTCTTTCTACATAAATTCAGTTTCCACATGTATTTCTTACCTATATAAATTCCGTTTCTATATAAATTTAAATGTTTTGTCGGGGAAAATCCACCGGGGCAAAGCTCTTGTTATACTTACGAATTATTAATTTAACAGGATGTATTTTATAATGAATCTATATACTTCCCAATAGACAGGAAGTTATAGGAAATTGTTCATAACTTGACAAAAACCTTATTATGTAGATCAATGAAACTTTTACACCAACTTTTTCACTTGACTCGATTACTTCTCCTGGAGATATCTATACATATATCTTCATTGGAATTGTTTGCACATGATGAGCATCCTATGCATTCTATGGACGTACTTATCTATAAGCAGTTTTACTAAAAGGAATCGCATTTGATAAAGAATGACTACTACCCCATCAGTCATTGATAGTCATTATTTCCACAATGTCATCATCAATATCACAATTTGTCTGCTGTTTCTCCATCATCTCACAAAGAAATAACGATTGAAAGACAAATTGACACACTTCCTTTTACAAGGTCGTTGTAATTACTCTGCGGGAAATTCACGGGATTGCTTATGGTATGTATATTATGGATAAAAGGCTATCTTCGATCATTTGCGGCAAACTAAATACTTCACCTGCATCGAGGTTCTGTACAATCAACTTCAATATAAGAACATCAACTTCTATACATACTATATACATACTACATGTAATAAAATCTATTCTTTCTCCACCAAGCTTAGCATATGCTTACATACTTGACTGTCAGCAGCAACCTTGACTTTTGACTTGTACTACAACACTTTTGAAAGCTGCCTTCATTAGATACGTCTTTGCAAACTTTATTGAAGCTTTTATTCAGTTTCCTCAGACATTGTGTCAGTATACAGGTATTGGTTTACACACGTTTACGTGAAAACTTTGGTGTTAAAGCATAGACTCTGTATAAAATATACTGGAAATTTGATAAATTATATGATGCATACCTTAACATATACACCTTAATATATGTATAGCTTCAGTATTCAAAGATGCTCTACTTACAAGTTACAGTTACAAACCACATCCAGAAAGCACCTTGCAGAGGCTTCATCATCTCCATGTTTATATAGTACAAGTGAGAACGACGGCCTGGGTCTCATATGACAAATGTGATACGCGTTGTGTGTTTGCGGATGAAACTCAGGATTGTTGACTTTCCAGTTGATGCTAGGGCACTAGAGACAATTTACTGAGGATGAGCCGGAGTGAAATGCGAGACATACACACACTGACAATGTACATACAAGTGAGGAGCAAGCCACACGCACTTATACTAATACAAGGGCCCTGAACCTTTATGTATAGCTCAATCTTATGTATAGATAGATGAACCTTATGTATAACTAAACCTAACCTTTAACATTTTTCGTACGACAATTGTAGTAGTTATGGTAGATACTTGTACATACATATATGCGAAAGATACGTCACCAACGGAAAGCCACGTACACTGACATAGAACCGCTGAACTCTAAAACAGTGTATTTTTCAGCTCTAAATGACATTTCATTGTAAGTCCAACCATATTTTTTCAGTTTGATTGCGAGCATCATTACGGTGAGGTTAGCCATAAAAGAATATCCCCATTATTAAGCTTTACTCTTGGATCCCCAAGATAAAAAAACATATGCTCCTCCAATCCAAGCGGAGTCAAGTTTCTTTTGTTTGACAATACTCCGTCAATGTTCTAGCTTCTCCATCAATGTTCTAACTTCCCCCGTCAATGTTCTACAAAGCTCTTCTGTCCAAGTTGAAGCTCCTCCGTCAAAATCGTACACTTGTACATATAACTTCCATCAATGTTTAAGCTCGCCGACCCGAATCTTTACGGGTCATCCATGCTTTTCTTATGGCTTCACAATCCCTCAAGTGTCGATTCTATTTTCCAAACAGTAACATTCAAAAATTTGTGCAAGATGGGTTATCTACCAAGGTTTTAAATGCAAGATGGGTTATCTTCCAAGGTTGTAAATGCAAGATGAGTTATCTACGATCATTTTAAATGAAAGATGGGTTGTCTGCGAGCATTTTAAATGCAAGATGGGTTATCTACGAACATTTTAAATGCAAGATACGTTATTTACCAACCATTTAAATACAAGATAGCTCCACCAATCCTAATGATCGTTTGATCAAACAAAAATAATTTGAAATATTTTGTTGAGATGTCAGTTTTAAATTGCAATGTTTTTTATATGCGCAATTGGAGTTAACCCATTCGGCCACATATGATGGTGTATAACCCATATTGCTTTTAAGAAAATTTCAGATACTTCACCTTGAATCTCTAGTAGGGATACAGTGATATGTAAGAATTAAATAATTGAAAAATAGTACACGTCAGCCAATGAACTGTGCGCTACAATATTATTATACACACTTATCTAAGAAAAACTAGTATATAAAATGCAAGGCACATTTTCAAAAACTAATCTCTTTGCAATATCTAAAATATGGCAAGCTCCATACAGAATGGTAAAAACGTAGAAGAAAAAAGAACTTGAAAGTCAAAGAACTTACACAGAGGAGAAATGTAAAAGTTAAGGTTGAAAGTTAACAAAGAAAGGTAGGAATGCTAATGTGTATAGTAAAGATAAGAAAATGAGGGTGCAGTACAAGTCGGGCATATGGGGAAAAAAGAAACAATTTGGAAATTTGGATTTCCTTAACTCCCGCTACATAACTATCGCAATATTTTCTAAAAAGACATAACAACTTCAACTCTATTATCGCAATAAATTTTTGGTCATTATTTCAAGACGTGCAGGACGTTGCTGCTTGTGTGCGGAGAAGGAAGAAGACGAAGAAGAAAAAGCTCTTTTCTCCTATAACACAAGCATTAGGTAAAAGGGAAAAGTATCAGTCAGAGGAAACGCCAGTATGTATCCAGATACTAACCGTATATTAACCAAAGGAGGAAAGTACAAGTCATATAAGAAACTAAAGTACAAAAGGCCGAAACGCTTTTCTCTCTCTCTCTCTCTCTGTAATAGTATCGAGAAAAAGTTTCAATATTTCAAGTGGAAAGTGTGTGCAAGTGTTTCGAATAACGAATTTAAATTGAGGATTCCACCAGAGACGTATGGAAAATAGAAACATTGGCAATGGGTGACAAATGATGGGTATTGTTTGCTTGGCGAGGAAAAATGTGTCGGTAGGTTAAGGAAAAGAACAAGAGAGGAAGGGAAGCTTTAAAGAGGAAAAGCGTTCAAGACGAAAGAACCAAGAGGGAGAGAGAATGAGAGAGAGAGAGTTAGTACAAGACGTTCTTTCCATTTCAATTGGGTGGTGATTTGATCTTTTTTTGGTGGAGTGCAGGGTGGATTTGTTCCTCCACACATACAGTTTCTATACTTCCATACACCCTTTTACATCTCTCGGACCAAGAGACGGCATAGAGCAAATATATTGAAGTCCTTCCAAGTAATAAATGTCATTTAATTGTTCGCTTCTGTGAAACGTATTGAGTTCATAAATTGTATTTCAGACTGAAATAAAGCTATTATTGTACATTTTTCTTACCCCATTTTCTCCCTTCATCTCTTCCAGCACTCAAACAAACACACACGTGAAATCCTTCCATCCATATACAGACAGTACTTGATTCTACTCTACTTATTCGCCTTCACTTTTCTGCTTATTCCCCCGCACTTCTTTGCTTATTATTCTTCAAGTCCACAAGTTCCTTAATCGTCGCTTTCTTCCCTTTTCCTATTCTTTCCCACAAGTTTATAATTCTTAGTTGACATTTTTCTCACCCTGCGTAAGTTTCTATTCTATTCTATTCAACATGTACACAAAACATTATATTTTTGTAATTTGTATTCAGGAGGTCCCTCCGAATCGGAGCCTGAGTTTGCTGAACCCATCGAAAACATCACGGTTCCGGCTGGGCGTGAAGTCAAACTTGCCTGTGCTGTCAAGAATTTGGGCCCACACAAGGTGAGATGTTGTCATTTGTTGTTATTAGTAATAATTAGCATCCTGGAAGTTTACTCGTTTGTCCACTAAACCACAGCGGACAGCATCCTTAAAGTTAGAAGAGGAAAATATGCAAAGTATTTACACATGGAGTATAAATTACGTTGTAATTCCTTCCGTTAATTTAATTAATTTTATACTAATTTTATTAAATAATTATTTAAATATGTTGAATTTTGAGAATAATTGACTATTACTATTAAAATTCTATTTAAAATAGTGCTAATTGGAAATGCTAAAAAATGTCATTTGAAATTTAAAAATAATTTTGATTTGGGTTCTAGAAATTTAAATAAATAATTAATAAAATAATTAGCAGTTTTGAATAAATCCGAATTTTTACAATATTGGCGAAAAATTCTTGGAATAATTTCCAGATTTTATATTCCGTTCGCCTTTAAAAAAGTATCCGAAATTTAAAACTAAACGAAACAGCGTCGAAAAAGGGAAACTTAAGCCTGAGCTAAAGATGTGAAGAAGAAGGAGGGTTGGAGGCTAAAAAGAAAATGAGACTGGGATTATCGTCAAGTTGCTTTTTAGTTGTTTCAAATGATGATGAACGATTAGCGTTAATATTTTTCATTAGGCCCAAGGATATATAAGGATTCTCTAGGAGCAGCAAACACACAGTGTGGAGGCATTTAAAGCCCATGAATTAAGCATGTTTTCGGTTTTGTGTGAGTTCCTAAGGTAAATATTTTGAAGTCCTGTATACTTGACATAGTACAAGTATCCCCTATAGGAGAACCTATATAAGTTATATAAGTATCAAAAGGAAGGAGATACAAAGTGAAGAGGACACATGTTTGGGTAATATAAAGTATAATATATGTAAGCATGAGGAGGTTGTTATTATGAAGTTGGTCGTCGCGGTGGTTGATGGGCTGGGAAGTTTGGAAGGAGGATTGGAGGACGAAAAGTGGATTTATTTGGGATTTGGTTTCCGATGGAATGAATATGATATGCAAGAGATGATGTTGAAGAGGAGGATGGGGGTAGGAGCTCTCAATAATAATCCTGTGGGATAGGAAACAACGAGTTTGGATTATGCAGCCACCGTATGTGTCATCAATCACACAAATGGTGGAATGAGACGCCTTCGGGTGAGATTTAGTTCACTTCCACCGCCAGAATTCACACATCAAAGCATACATAGGCAGCCTTTGCATTGAGTCTTGGCTTTTTTTCCGAAGAGCAAAAGTGCCGTAATGCATACCAAAATTCACCTTGAGTACTAAGTAGACAGTATCAGGCACACGTAGGAGAACCCACGGAGTTTTAGTCAACGACACTATAGTACACTAGTAGTAGTCCCGTTCTTAGAATACACACACACACATACACAACCGCGAAAGTTGCCGACACACGGAGAGAGTCACCTTCCCTCCTGCCTTTATGTATCTACTACACTAGTACGTATACATCCTTTCCTGCCAATACACCACACGCAAAACTCACTTCACTTTACTTTCTATCAAGGTAACCTATTTCCATACAAATCTCCGTTAACTCATACATATTTTAACAGCATCGTCTAAATAACTTTCATCTTTGCAGAGACTTCTGGGTTGATGCTTGAAATTCTACCGGCATTCTATTAACAGCGTCTTCCCAAGTGCTCTGACTTCATCTCTCTCTCTCTCTCTCTCTTCATGCAACTGTGGAGGCACTCCGCGGACAATATTATTTCTAGGACCATATACCTTAATTATTATTTCCAGCCTGATATTCCATCTTGGAATATATTATTATAATTGTCTTCCCTCCAACAGTCCCCGCAGTCACTTGTTCTCCCACGCCGTTTCTCTAGTCTTCCATGGACATAATAGCATCATGTCCATGGAATTGCTCTATAACGTTGATCCTATCATCGCTAAACCTTACCATGCTTGACGAACATTGGAGATACATACTTTGCGGCAAGGCTCTAGCTCTCTGTAGAAGGTCCAGAATTATTACAATAAGCGATCACGTCACAGCCTGAACAATCTGCTCACCCCCGAGGCATCACATGCTGGGAAGTGTACTATAGATAGTTGAAATCAGAATTCCATAACCAATGATAAAATTCAAGTATGTTATACATAGATACTTGAATTTTATCATTGGTTGGAAATAATTATTTTCCCCCTTACAAGTTCTGCTTCTATAGAACATACATGTATCTAACAATAAGTATAGAACTTGCTGAATATTTGAAAACTTACATAAATATGGTCACAGTTGAAATAAAACCATCTTGCAACCCTCAAACCAAGTTACATATAGTCGGTGGTGATGCAAATTGGGCTATCTCAATGTATGCGTTTAGCTGTAAAGTGGGATATCCACCATTATTTTAGGTGCAAGGTGGGATAACTCGACTTAATTTACAATTGTGTTGCAGTTGAAAGTTTAAATACACATTCCTACCGTTTTCAGTTTTGTATGTAATTTAAGCGAGATGTCGAATCTTGCACTTGCTGATTTGAATCATGCTGAGCTGATGGTGGATATCTCATCTTGCATTTAGGTTCAAATGAAGATAGTCCAAATAGTCCACATTGCATCTCCACCAGCAATATTACATGGTACGTATGTTGTCGTTTGATATTATGTAGATACTTAAATCGTAAAATACGATAGACCATCTACTACAGATCTATACTCAGTGCCATGTCTATACCTTCAAGTAGTAACTTGAAGAATCATTTTCAGACTTTGAACTGATTGCTCGAGGAATTAAATTTGCGGGCTTTATTTTATAACGGAGGAATCGTATAAACTTATGTATGATAATGAAGAGGACTGCAGTGAATATAGCTCCTACTACGTACTTGGCACTTGGGCAGAAGGGTGCAACTGTAATGCTGAAGCTAATAATTATTCTGGAAAATATGCTCCTCAGTTTGATCAAGATGATCATCATGAAAATAAGTTTTGAATTATAGTCATCCACCCAGCAATGCTGGAGGTTCCATAAGTTTCGGCGAGTTGACTGCCCTGCAGGCAATATTAATACTGAACTTGGTCGTCCTCCACCACCACAGTCCTCCTCTTTACTTTAAGCTCGTCGACAAAGTTAATCTGTGAAGCTCTAAAATGCGTAACTATTATAAGCAACACTTGAAGGAAAGATGTGAGATTCGCTGCGTGTGGGGGAGATACTGTGAAACATTAAAACTTGTCCGGTTCGTATACTGATGCATATGATATAACATATGGATATAGGTAGATTCTAATATGCAAGAGCATATATTCTAACCATCTAAAACACATTGGCGAGTTCTAGTTGGGGAAGGAAAATGTATTCA
The DNA here is from genome assembly GCA_034696945.1 of Lipothrix lubbocki. NCBI lineage: Eukaryota > Metazoa > Arthropoda > Collembola > Symphypleona > Sminthuridae > Lipothrix > Lipothrix lubbocki. Next base: position 11,414 of record JAQGAK010003353.1, read on the forward strand.
TGTAACCATACGCTTAATGAGTTCTACTTAAAATGTGAGTAAATTCCAGCTTTAGGATATTCCTAAATGGACATAGTTCAGAGTTCATTTTCAAACCTAATTTCCATGGATGACTTGTTCAAACCACCAACACTACACCTACAAATACATTGCATGTATTAGCGTGGCAATCTATTCAACGGTATTACATGCATTTAAATCGTATGGTGGGGGTGTACTTCAATAGTAGGAGAGTATAGGATAACATGTATTTAAGTAGTACAATATGTATTTAAATAGCAAACTATGCATTTAAATAGCTCAATATGTATTCAAATAGGTTTAACATGTTTTCACATAGTTCTTATAATATGTATTATAATATGTATACAAAGAGGATGTAAGTTAAATTATGTAATATATAAGTATACATACATTATTGAATCTACACTTATAACTTTAAACTGCTACGTGGCAGCATTCACATAACACAAGCTTATTCAACTTAAACAGAAACTATTGAGGCTTCCATCCGTATGTGTTGTCGGTGTTAAGGACGTGGGGAGCAAACATTAAATTGTGTATAGGAAACCTCATGGAATAATATTCGTTCTCCTTGCCGCCAACCACCATCACCACTACGCCGGCTTTTCCTCTGCCTCCTCACTAAAAGCAATCCGAATTTATCCATGTCTGTTGTGATTACACTTTCGCCCTGGGATACCTTCATTATTATTACCTTCCTTCAACTCTTCCCTTCTCTCGTACACAACCTACATTTATATATAGAGAAAAACCACCAATCCTCACAGAAACTTATGCTGGGACACCCAGGGAAGCTAATAGGATAGAAAGGTTGCAAGATTATGCACAAATATTCACCAAATCAGAGTGAAGTTACTCTTGTTTTTTGTAGTAACCTATAGAGCACAGAAACATACATTTTTCACAGTAAAAAAAGTAGAAACTTACGTTTAAAATATAGAAATTCTACATTTAAAATTTTGGGAAAATTCGTTTAAAATTTAGGGAATTTTCGTTTAAAATGTGGGAAATTGACGTTTAATTTCTTGAAATTTTACGCTAAAAATTTAGAAAATTGGCTTTTGAAATAGAAATTGTACGTATAGAATATGAAAAATTTACGTTTAAAATGTAGAAAGTTTTAAGAATTTTACGTTCAAAATATAGGAAAGTAACGTTTACAATATAGGAAATTAACGTTTACAATATAGAAAAATTAACGTTTACAATCTAAGAAATTTACGTTTGCAATCTAGGAAATTCACGTTTAAAATCTCGGAAATCCACGTTTAAAATCTCGGAAATCCAAGTTTAAAATATAGAAAATTCACATTAGTAATACAGGAAATGTGAATTTGTAAAATGTGTAACTTGCATTTGAAACATAAAGTAGTTGTTTAATGTAGAGTGTACAGAATTGACGTTTATAATAGAAAATATTTATTAACAACTTAAAGTATTAAAGAAGCCCCTAAGGACATTTTACACTAATTTTAAGTACAGCTAGCGTCATACCCATTTACAATAATGAACTTTAAGGAGAACAGACATTCAAAGTCAATCACTTACGATAGAGATTAGTCAACGTTATCATACACAAGCATTGGTGACAAGTCCTTACATCTGCAAATATAGTACGTATATACGTTACCCAATCTACGAAGACCATAGTGTGATTTTCATGTGAGCGAGACTCGTAGCTAGTCATTCCCTGGGTTACAATCAAGTATGTATTAAATTCTCCGACGACATTTGTTGGCTTTAAAGGCTTATCTTGTTCAGCTGGGATATAAAGTCTGAAAATGTAGATACTCATATATACAGAAGTATCTATATGTAGTATGTATAGAAGCTACTGCTGCAGTCATCGGCGGTGAGAGCTGGAGAATTTAGACGATTGGATCTTCCTAAGGCTTATATTCTTTTCTCTTTTACGCGATCGGATCAATTTAAAAGACATCGAATGTCACGTCTCTTTTCAATTTCCCCAACACTTCCACGGAATTTGTTAGTTCTTGGTGGGACGAAAGACATCTTGTAATCCCATTTGCATTTCCTACTCATGTTTTACACTCACTATATAGCTTTTGTCAATTAGAATGTATTTTCTCCATTATATTATTGCCATACATAAATTAAACACATGCTAGATTGTAAAATACAGATTATTATTTTCCTATCGACATCCACATAAAGCCATAAAATGTAAAAATTAGTGACTTGTTCCCTGAATGCATCTTCATGATTTGAGGGGGATTCGGTGAAGTTATAGGGAAGTTTCCAGGGAAATATTTTGAGAAATCACCATCCCACATGCATATTTATGAGTTTAAAACCGCCGGTGAAGAAAGCTTTCCGATCTTCTTCCCACCCATCATTCCTGTACACGGACAACTTTTATTCGCCACTTTGCTATTCCCCCAATCTATGCTAAGTTCCCCCACCGGTGCATTTGTAAATTCCTCGAGAAGAAAAAACATTTACATGAACCAAACCGCAGTAGTCCTGCTGTAAAGAAACCTAAAATTATTCCAGGGTTAAAGATTCTTTAATGCAAAGGTCTGTATAGAATAGAGTTTGTATATAGAAGATAGTGTGGCCTTGTTTAATGCAAGCATTTCAAGCAGAAAAATGCACCTTCATCACATTCTGAATACACTGGAGAAATAAGCCGGAAAATCCTAATCCACGGACTCAAAAGAGTGTGAAAGAATATAAAAATATAACTTGTATTGGGAATCCCAAACTCACAAAAGTCGAGAAAGCTCCCCCATTTTGACTTGACTTTCATATAGTAAGGTATTCACTATTATATATCTACTAAAGTAAACACGTGTTTCCTTCCAACTTCCCTGTCCGCCGTGTAAATGCATTTTGTGCAGTCTTTGTTCCTTGTGTACATAATCCTTTATTTATGCAGTTGGGATGAAGGAATTTTATTTATAATGCAATCTCTATCTCTCTCGTGAATGAATGAAAAGTTATTTTTTAAAACTCGAATCAAGTCTCTCTTTCCCTTCTTCCTCTTTTGGTAACAAAAGCCAAGCCAGCCCGAGTATTTATAGCAACTGTAAAATTCGAAAATGTAGATACAAATGGTGACTTTGAGATTCAAATTGTGTCTCTAAAATTCAAATTATGTCTCTAAAATTCAAATTGTGACTCTGCGGTGACTTAATGCATTGACAAATTCGTCTTTTTGTAACGTTGCAAGTGATGAGAATTGATTATCATATTGCATAAATACCTTTTTAAGACCAATTCATTCGACATTTGGGCTGCTAAACATGGAGATGAGGTTGAACTTAAGAGGATTTCATATTGTTAAAGGTATTAACTTCTATATTTACTCCCATGTTAAGTACTGCAAGATCCCTTGTTCATCTCTCGCTCAATAGTAAAGATACTTAAAATAGGTTTAGTAATCCAGGGGTTGATGGAGTTTGAGGGGTAAACAACGAGTCAAGCATACTGGCAAGGGTTTTGGAGTATCTCGTACTCCTATGCGGAACACACGGCGTCACAATGGAAGCCCGAGCCTACATAAATGGAAATGATGAAAATCAAAGGAGGGGAAATAAATAATTGAGTTATGGGGAAAGTTAATGAAAAGAAAGATGTATTTGGATGGATGTAATCCGTGTGGATGTAATAAACTCGTAATTGAGGATGATGATGAGAGGCTTAGAGGTATGTTGTATGTTTGGGGAGTAGTGTGTTTAATACTTTTGATGACCAACCCAAGGGTTTTCCCAAAAATCCGTTGAATTAGGGTTGTCATAGTGGTGTGTAAGCAATACTCTACTACTTGTACTTATATTTACTGGTACATACGTATCTACTGTGGTATGTACAAATACTTAACGTGTAACAGATGTATTACATATAGTTAGTATAGGTATTATTAGTATACATAGTGAGCCCAGCATCTCTGTTCTTGTAGCTTGTTATGAAGCTAAAGAGTATATCGAGGGTTAAGAGGCAAATTTGACCACATTGCTTAAAGCTAAAATGCAAGAACGAACTCTGTCGTCGCTGTC
>JAQGAK010003354.1:0-15454 GCA_034696945.1 Lipothrix lubbocki
CGTGTGGGTGGTCCATCGTCTTCGTCTGTGGCTGGGGGTGCTCTGAATTTATTTCGTGTGGGTGGTCCATCGTCTTCTTCTGTTGCTGGGGGTGCTCTAATTTTATTTGTTGGAGGTGGTTCGGTCTCATTTGGAGGAGGTACTATATTTTTATTTCCTATTGATGGAGGTTGTGGCAAAGCACATGCCTAATTTCATTCAGGTAATTCAGGTAAAAAAAATTGTCGGAACCCGATTGGATAATTAGATATTATTTACTGTTAAAAAATTCAATATAAAATAAATATTAAAAATTTACCAAAACGACCAGCGCGCTCAAAACTATAATAAATTTCATCTTCCTCCTTCTTCCTGCAATCAAATCGACTTTAGAGTGAAGGGTAATTAATTGATTACTCCAATGATGTCGTTATGGTGCCTTCCCGGTATTAAAACGGGCTTGTGATTAGCCAATGAACAAATTTATTTTTGATCACATTAAAAACTCTAAATTTTAACTTAAAATGTTTTGTGAACTTGGTCCATAGCCGCCGCGTTTCTAACTTATTTGGTGTATTCTCATGAAATTACATAACAATGAGTATAATGAAATGACAAAAGCAGCATTGTTTGTGCGAAAGATGGAAAACGAGTTTGTATAATTACATATTACAAATAAAAGAACACTAAAGGTTAAAATCTGAAGCTTCCGTTGAAGTTGCACTAGATGGCAGTACAATGCAAGTAAAGCAAGCGTGATTGAGAGTGGCGATGTCAAAAAAATGCAAGGCCTTATTGACCGTTATATTATCTCTCCATTGATATATTATTGGCAGGTATGTATATACATACGTTTAACTTCTTCGACGGACGTCACTTATCTTTGTTGTTTAGCTTTTTTGTGTATCAAATAATCTTTGCAGAGCAGATCCTGGTCAATTTCCATAACATCAATTAAACACACGCACGGCATCACACACCCACACATGTTAATTCAATGGATATGACGGGAATGGGCGAGAGATAATATTATTTTGAGTTATTTATAGGCTTTCATTAATCATTTTAAATGATAACGTATAGTGCAAGAGCACTTGTTATTTTCATATTCATTGATTCATTATTAAATCTACTAATAAATGAGTGGCACGTGAATAAAAGTAGCAGTGTTGCTATAGCTCGCAAAATTTCCACAATCTTCCGGCAAAGACCGTCGGAAGTTTACAGATTTTCTATGGTAAGTATGCATTTAATTTCTTTATGCACCTTTCAAATTGTTAAGTTTTCTAATGAAAACTTCAATTTGTAATCTTTAAAAATTTTGCACTTTCTAATGCAAACACTGGATTTGAAAATAATAACAGAATTTCTTGAATTCTTCTATGCTAAATTGCATTGAAAAGTCAAACTCTTCGTTTTTTAATACAATTTTATATTGAAAATCCCGAATATTTCCCCTGCATTGTTACATTTTCTTATGACAATTTGCATTGAAAAATTCTAAAAATTCTTGCATTTTCTATTGAAAACTTACGTTAAAAATAATGGAATTTCTTCAATTTTCCAACTAATTTTTTTGTTGATTTCTGAATTTTTAATGATATTGTGCATACAAATAATCTAGCATTTCCAAATGAAAATTAAGAGTTTGAAAATTCTAAAAAAGGATGCATTTTCTTATGAAACTGGCACACAAACATGCAAGATATCTACATATAAGAATGTTATGATATAGTAGTATACATATAGACATGCGTCCTATACTATCTACATATGCAATGATGAGATTTACTAGAACAGGATCTTCTTCTTCTTCTTCTGTTGCTGCTGCTGTTGTGGTGATGAAAAACAGGACGTCATCATTATCATCCACAATCCCAGATATGCATCACAGCAGCAAAGAATTAATAACGATGTGGACTGTATTCTCCCATTCGTACATAGTTTTTCAACCTTTGTAACAATAACATTGCATTCACAATTATTTACAATTTAGTAATAAATGAAACAAAATGTATTCAATTGCATTTCCTTCTGCGTGCATAAATGCAAATTTCTGCTTTTTTATTACATTGCAAAATTGCAATAAAGCCCATATGTTAATTAAATTCAATGGAATTGCAAATTCTTATCTAAATCTTCAAGGTGCTAAAATTTGTAATGACATATTTGTTTTATTCAAAATTTTGGTTCCATTTAAAGTTAAACTAACCAGCGTTGAATAAACATTAATTAATTAATAGAAAAAATATTTTCAGTAATAAAAAATTTCAAATTTAAAAAACATTTTTCTTTTGAAAGAAAATGAATTTCATGCTTATAATAAATCAGGGCACCTTTTGACATTTGAATCTCAAAGCGCTATTGTTATAGCGGAATTGTTATTATTAGCGCTATAATATTTCAGGAATAACATTTAGCTTATTAACCGCTTAATTTAAACTCAGACTCGCATATCATATAATTATGCCAGACGCGGTATAATAACATAGTAAATAAATAGACGTTCTAGGGTTTCATTACAGAATTTCTATAAATAATTATTACTGCTACAACTCTAAAAGGTGCTAATTGTCACGGATGCTAACGGATTGTTTATCTATACGTCAAAAGCATACAAGTGCAAGCACTATATGCTATAACTATACACTGATTTCTCATTAAGGATAAGTATATTTAATGTAAAACTGCCCCAACAACTACAAGATTTCACTCACTCTAAGAAGAACGTTGACGCACGTAAAAAGAAAATTATTACTGTCTTCCGTTAATTTCCTAAAATATACCCATGGATATGTGTATACCATTGCATTTTATTCTACTTGTAGAACTCTCTTGTTTGCGTCCGGAGAAATGATAAATTTACCGTGACGTCTATGCATTAATTTTGTTGTACTAATTAGCCCTAGGAGAAGATCCTTGACGTGTAATAAATAATTATATGATGGGGTACATATTAGGTATTTCTAGATATGAACTTATGGAAGATATCATGACTAATTACTCAAAATTCCGGGGAAATTGCTGGAAATAAACCTGCCAAACTTGAAAAATCTGGACAATATTATCTGTATTCTACATGCAACTATCTCCACAGTTGCTAAAAAGCAATAAAATTACTACGGTACTACAATTTCACAAATATTCAAATGCAAAACAGTCTATGTCGTTTAAAAAGCATGGCCAATGTGTTTACATTGTCATGAGTATGGCGCATTTATATGGCAAGCAAAATCCCGCTGCTGCTTTGGAAAACTACTGCCAAGTCTTATTGCATGTTGTAGGAAAAGGGGAAATATTCCAGCAGTTTCTACCGCTTATGTGTGATTGCAATGGTAAATAAACGGGATACATAGTCACTTTTGCATTCCAAACTTTAAAAATAATATTCGGACGCTGTAGTCATTCTTATTGCATTTTGTATACATGTACTTTGCTTTCATGTCGTAAGAACCTGCAAAGTTACGAAATTTTACCACGTGTTAACAGCTCATCTATGATATGATTCAGTGTCACATGAAAAACTACATCCGTATATTGTGACACATGCAATTTCCTCAAATATCCGCGTGATTCCGTGAAATTATGGTAATTTAATTGCCCTTAAGTAAGTTTAAGTGCTATTTAAGCTGACGGAGGAACTATAAGACTCCAATAAGGAAACCATTTTTCTCCAGAATAGGCCGTGGAATCCTATGTGTCATGCGTTTTTACTGTTTGTTTTACGTTTTATTTATTTTGCACATACCTGTGAATGTATTTACGCTCTTGTAACATTGTCGGTTAACTTGGCAAATATGAAATGCTAACATGGAACAACGTAAAATATCCCCGTTGACGTAACGAGATTTCAGGCACCTTTGCATATATTTTACTACCACGATAGGCACAACATTTGACATGTTGCGCATATTTATTTTACATATATTATCCTCTACACCACGCACATACATACACGCTGTACTATTTACTTTTCCAGATTGCATCATTGCAATGTCAATTAAGGTAGTGGAAAGATTTTTTTTTTGCATTTAAACACGTAGCATAATATTATTAATATATTATCAAAGGTTAATAATTTACGTTTGCACTTCAATTCCGAGAGTGCATATATACACTGAACTCTCGCTATAAGAGAACGCTATAAATCACCAAAATCAGTCTCTTATATAGGAATTCTCTTATAGAGAGAGCTATTTTGCATATTACTGTGTATGATATGTGGGCCAAAAGTATCTCTTACGGAGAGAGTTTTCTTATATGGAGATCTCTTATAGTGAGAGTCCGGTGTATATGGTTAATATATGTGCATATATAATACATGTATGATATATGTATGAGTGTGTATTATAGACTTGTATATAAAAAGTCTCTAATGTCCTCCAATACGGTCCATTCCATAAAGCAGGCTATAAAAGATGTATTTGGAGTATAAATGACATTATAGACGCTATTTTTTCCCTGTAGAAAATACTCTATATACAAGATATTATTCTGCATATTTCTGCAGGCGTTTATACACTCGACGGTGTCGTCTGTACAGGTTTGACTCAGCGTTGTATATAGAGAATAAGAGCCTCTCAAGTTCAACGAAAGAGAAGGGCTGCTGGCTTTGAAGGGGAAAATACACCTTATTACTTACCATATAGTGAATAAGATTTTGTGAAGTGGTGAAACACTTAATGCTGTATAAAAGTAACTTTTTTCTTGCTGTTGTTGTTGTTATTATTGTTGATAAAACTTTTCATAGCCCTTATTTTGTTCCACAAATTTGCACGTTTTGTGTGACGTCCGTCGTGGGTTGCAATGGTCGTTGACACAATTTATTATATCGAACGCCGTTTAAAATTGTTGGAAAAAAATGGTTACTCAAAAAAATATTTGATACGATAAAAATATTTTAGACAACAACAATTTGGCTATATATTCAAAAAGCTTGTCCAATTTGTAATTTACCGGTTCAATTTTAAAATCTACTTTCTGGGGTGCAATTAATAAATCAAAAATAATTAGGTGGATTTCTCTACGGAGACCTTGTTACGACTTTTATTTTCTCTAAGTGATCAAGTTTGACTATCTTTCCTTTGTGAAAATGTTTTGAATTTATTGACGGATTACCGGGAAAATAGTTTATATACGTACGCTGTTCACACATTTGCAATGAGAGCTCAAATAGAAAATTTACAATTTAGAGCCAATTTCAAACTGATCCGTTCAAAGTTTGTATTAAAATGCATTGAAAAGCGACCAAGATTTTTAACGAGCCCACCAATGCATACAGCAATGGTAGGGATACACGAAAGTCTTTGACAAAATGTAACGATCGCTGGTAGAGTTAGTGTATGAATGTCTGATGCACATTCACGAAATTGTCAGCGGCATGCCAGTGAGTTTGGATTTTGATCAAATTAGGCTCAATTTCTTTTTTCCCTACTTTCCTAAATGCCTCTTCATCCTCTTTTTCCTTTCGTGGTGGGGTGACAACATCAAGATCAAACGTGAATTTGTGATACGTTGGGAATTATATGAACTGCCGTATGCATTTGATAGAAATCGATACTTTATATATGTATCTTTGTGTTACTTTATGTCATATCCAATTATGCAATTAAATTTACATATCATAATTACATGAATGTACATACGTATACGGGCGTAAAAAATATTTGCACATACGTACGTCCATATAAAATAAAAATATATATAAAAAATTACAAATGTTAACTGAATCGTCTATATAAAATACACACATACTATATACATATGCAATTACACATGTTAACTGAAATACCAAAATCAAGTCGTCGTATCCCCCAAAAGATTTTCTCCCTCAGCTACAGTAGTTCTCATTTACAAATATCCTTTTTTATACACTTTCTTTTTATACAAATGTTAACATTTGAGTATATTTCTGCATGAGTGTACTTATAGTGGTTGGGTGTATATATGGGAGGAGATTTGGACGAGTTTAAATTAAAGCAAACTTTTACTCCCTTCCTTTGAAAGAGCTCGTTAGCTCTTGAGAGATGTGAAAAGTGCCTTGGTAAATAACTTGATAAGGACGACATGTGATGAGGAGAGTCGTCATCATCAAGTTCCACAGTAGTCCTCAGACCTCCATGAGAGTTTTTCCTTTTTATTAACTTTCATCTTTCTCATCCCTTCTTATTACAAATCCCTATACACACACGCTCACATGCCATAAACCAAAATCCACATTCACTCACGTAAAACATACAACTCACAAATTTTTACAGGAGCTCAAAATTATTAGATACATAAATTTCGACGTCAAATATTGCATTCTCCAGCATACACATTCACACATTCCGAGCATTTGGGACACATTGCTACAGTAGAAATAAATTAAATAAATGAAAACATTGCTCTACACGGAAGAATTATATTGCTAAACATGTCGGAGTTCGGCTCTTAACCTGAAATTTTATTTTTAATATTGCTATGGTTAAATATTTTACATTTTCGGCACATGCATATTTTAATTACGAAATTCTGTAAATTACAAATTTTTGTAGCTGGAGTCAAATTCATTAAAGTAAAAACAAAACACAAAATTTTCTTAGCAAAAACTAATTAGAACGTTACATGAAATCCGGCTAATTAAATACAAAATAGGTACAAGAAGAATAAATTAATTTAAAACGCTCAACACAAAATATGTCAAAATGTGTACAAAATTAGATGCAAACATTTTCCACAAAATTAAACTCAAAATTTTATTTATAAATAAATATATGAAATGAATAAGAAAGCCTAAAAATTAAAACAAAATTGAATGCACAAAAACTCAAAGCATTATTCATACAAGCCGTAATGTTAAAACTGAAATTTAAACAAAACCGAAACTTTTGCCTGAAAATAAACATAAGACCAAAAAAGCGTAGAGAAGAAAAATAAAAATAAGCAAAAACAACTCATGTGAAAACAAAAATAAATACAAAAACTTGCAAAGCAAACAGAAATGCACATTGGAAATAAAGTCACTTGCTACAATTTAAATCCCTATTGTACAATCATCACTACGAGAAAACTCATATATACTTATATTTCTCATATTTTTTTAAAACTTCTGTATAGTTGTCTCAAACGGTTGTATGTGTTTTCTAATTTGCTGTCCCGTTTCTTTTCTTGCATTTGTAAGTCGTCTCTTCTGCTTTTCCGCATATATTTCCTTGCATTTTCCTGCTTGTGTGCTCTCATCCTCATACGTTTCCTTTGTATATTTCTTCCCTATATTTTCAAATATACTGTTTTATTTATTTCCATATGTTGTACACTGTCGCTTCTTATGTATAGGTACTTAAAACCTAGTATGTATATACATATGTGTATATATGTACATGCTGCGGGGACAACCCCACGGACATAAGAAAGCAGAGCGATGATACTCTTGTTTGTTTAAAACTTGAGTAGGGGAATAAGTGATTGTGAAAAAAGCCGACATGGAGCGAGAGATCGGGAAGCCAGGAGGGTATAAAGAATACGGTATAGACAATAATAGGAGCTAGTAAGTAGACTGGCAGTATAGATTGTGTAGGCAATAAGAGTCTTGCTGGGAGTACATGAGGAAAAAGAGAGAAAATATGATAAATAATAGAACAGTCCGGAAGAGAGAAAGCAAAAAGGGATTTTCTAGAGATCAAATAGTACTGCATACGACTGTGGTTTTAACCTTATATACATACATATAGGTGCATTACTTAACTACATGTGTGTACTTATATACTTACGTCCATATATTTAAAATATACATCGTCCTTGAAGAGGCAAATATGACTATCTCCACAGTTGCTAAAAAGCAATAATAAGAATTACTACGGTGCTACAAGATATTTCACAAATATTCCAATGCAAAACAGACTATATCGTTTAAAAGCATTGACTATGTGTTTACATTGTCATGAGTATAGCGCATTTATACGGCAAGCAAAATCCCGTTGCTGTTATGGAAAACTACTGCCAAGTCTAATTGCATGTTGTAGAAAAAGGGGAAATATTCCAGCAGTTTCTACCGCGATATGTGCGATTGCAATGGTAAATAAACGGGATTGTCAAGCTTGCATTCCAAACTTTAAAAATAATATTCGGACGCTGTAGTCTTTCTTATTGCATTTTAGCAACTGTGGAGATAGTTATTATTTGCCCTTTCAATGACCAGATATGTTATATTTATATGTGCACAGGTACCACGTTCCGTCCGACGAACAGGTACCGTCAAAGTAATTTAAACATATATAACATGCATAGTAACGTCAACGTAGTGCGTAAAGTAAAGTAAAGGCTACGCACAATGCAATCTAAAAGTCTGACTGGCCGTCCAATATAATATTTCAGGCGTCCCATAGCATACTAGTAGCATATGAAAATTGGCGCATTAAATTAATCTTTACGACCGGCCTTCAACGTCCTCCTATGAATATTAATATGCCATATATTTTCACGGTGGCCCCCGTGCTTTCTTGTTCTTTCAAATTTCAAATGTCCCTATATACCTGAACATGGTGAGTGTACAAGTGTAGATATATACGTATCCCTTGCACCCTTGCACATACTTTAATACTTTCGGGCCAAATTATTTATCACATCACGTGAATTCCTTGAGCAAACCCGTGCATATATACTTATTATACCTTTTGGATTAAAAAAATCTAAAAAAAATACACACGTGACTGACTCGCTCGGGAACTCGGGATAACGTTGACTATAACGAGAAGTTCATATGATAGCATGGAATTTATATGGTGACATTGATAAAAGCATTAAATTTGAATATATATGAGAACTTGGTATTTATAGGAAAAAATGGAAACATTAACAAAGCATAAAATTCCAATAAAAACAGCGTCAAAGCATGCAATTCATATATGAAAAAATTGATATTATAAATAAAATTAGGAATAATATGAAATTCTACTACTAAAATTAGATTTTTAATAAATACTTTTTAATAAATATCCCGCGCTTCATCGTCATAAATTATACAATCATTAAATAATTAATAATATTATTAATAGCAAAGGTATACATGTAGTTATGTATATAATTAGTATAAAGCACATATGTATACTTACATGTAATGTATAGCATCGTTATCTCCAAGTATATGTTGAGTAAATAGGAATTTGAATATTCAATATATGATATCTTATAAATACATATACATTTTTTTACATTACGAATGTGTTGTATATATTTTTTTAGGCTATTTACCAAATGTAGATAATATACAAATACAGCGAATATTTAATTATTCAACTATTATACTTTATAAATAATTTTATATACGTAAGTACAGTACACGGGGATTAAGTCTTAAAAGCTTAGAAATTCCTTTGTCACAATGTTTTTGGTACACTTGCCGCATCTTGTTGTTGTTCGTTTTGTAATTATTAAATTTTAAATTAAAAATAATTAAATGTAAATATATAACTTTTTCATATATTCACGTCTACATAAATCCAATATTTCGCCTTAGGAATTAGGGGTAAATATACGTTAATGATTTAATATTCTATCTTGAATTACATAATAAATTTGGTATATTATTACATTTTTGACAATATCATACAACGTCCGACTATTTACATAACAATGTACACATGGGTATATATTTTTCGCATTATTAAAATTGGCATATTAGTAATAATGAAATAATTAACAATAACAACGTTCGGGATGAATAAATTATTGAAAACAATTAGGTAAATAACATTCACAAATTGAAACACCGGTCGAAATAAATACAAAAATCAATTAAATCTGACTGAATTACTATACAGAACTTGACTTAAATACTGCTAAACATTGAGGAATGACGTCAAAATTCAATTGAATTGCTATATAAAATTAGAATAAAATACTGAAAAATTGAGAAAATAAAAATTGACTGAATTTCTACAAAAAAAATTCAAAATGTGACTAAATTTCTAAACAATTTGGAATCTTATTGCCAATTGTGAATAATAGTCATTACTTAAGTATAATTCAGAAATAAAAAAAACAACAATTATTACGTAACAAATTGTATAAACTAATGAACTCAAGTACTAAAATAAAAAACGGTGAGAATTATTTGCAATAATAATTATTACAACAGGAATTATCCTATAATTACAAAAGGAATTATATTAAAGATTTTCACGTTTTGTCGTAAATAGGAAATGAAAACATCAGTCTATAACATTTTTTATTAGGCTTTTTGGGTAAATGTAAAATGGCGTAGGTATCGCTAACTGCTAGATAGAAAATTAAATAATAGTTTTTTTACACTAAATAAGTCTGGACACTTTCGCCATTACTCTTATTATTCTTACTGGATTTATTCCGTGTGCCGGAATTGCTGCTGGCCGAAGTTCCAGCGCCAGATCCAGGGTGGGGATGCCATTGGGGTTGGGGCCTGGGCGAGGGTGAGTAAGTGTAACCGTTCGGGAGGTGAATACTTTTTAGATTACCGGTGGCATTATTGCTGCCGTGACTACGGAGATCTGAGGACTGGTTACCATGGGGAAGGAAATTGCCACCACTGCGAAGGTCTGAATTACTGTGGTTGCCCAGCGGATTTAAGCTGCCGTGACTACTAAAGGTATTCTGGTTGCTATGGTGACCCACGCTGGTTTTGCCCATGCTGTTGCTATGGTTACCCATGATGTTGCCATGGCTACCAATGCCATTCCCATGGTTAGGAGTGTTGTTGCCATGGTTACCCATGTTATTTCCATGGTTACCAATGATGTTCCCATGGTTAGGAGGATTGTTACCATGGTTACCAATACTGTTACCATGGTGACCAATAATATTGCCATGGTTGCTAGCGCTGCTATGATTACCACCATTAATCCCACGGTTACCACTAATATTCATGTGGTTACCAATCCCGTTGCCATGGTTGCCACCGGAGGTCACACTATTAAGGAACGTTCCGCCATTTAAAAACCCTTGGGAGTGCTGCGGACTAGGAGGGTCCAAGCTGGAATACACGTGTTCACCCTCGGCACTCAAGTAACTCTCGGGCATTTTCCCGTTACCGGCACCCACGTGGTAATTAAAAGGCGTCCTCGGCGGCACAGGACTCTTCGGCAGCGGCAGGGCCCCATGACTATAATAACTACTGGAGGTTCCGGAACCACTGGCATCCGAATTCTGATCAATGGCAGTGGAGTCTGTACAATTGCTCGGCGGACTCTTTGGCATTTGGTAATTAGGAGGAAGGGCCACAAACCCGCTGTAATTCCAGCCAGTAGAACCTTTGGCATCCGGCGGCCCCTCAAATTTTATCGGCTCACTCACAGTTGTGGTATTCGTAGTAATATTTACATGGTAACTACTACTGGAGGGTACGGGCAAGTAGAATTTTAATTTCTTCCAAAACTTTTTATTATTTTTATTACTATTGTCCAACTGTAGGATTTTAATTTTCCCACCTGTGCGCACGGACTCAAATTCTGGCGATTTCTCTGTAATATCCTCGCACTTGATAATTATCACCGGTTTCTTTATCTTCTCCGCCCGACTCATCACACTGTATAGGACACTTCCTTGACCGGTGGACCATTCTTGGAAAAAGTTCCCACTCACTAGAACTACAAGGCTTTTGGCGCTCTCCAGCGCTCCCCACATCATCCCTTTTAAATCCCCCGCCTCATTAACTAAATCCCGGTGGTGCAGGCAAAGTCTGTAATTATCGTGAGTTTCCAGTTCCTCCGCTAATTTCTCATTCACCAGGGCCTCATCCTTCTGACTGTAGATTAAATAAGCATCGAAGCACTTCTCGTCACACTCCCCACCATCAGGGCCGTCGGGGCGGTGCGCGCTTCCGCGCGCCCACCGCCAGCCCCAGCGCTTATACACACAGAAGCACAATTTCTCATGGAAAAACACTGTGAGGATTACCATGGCAACGAAAATTAAGATCGTCATCACTAGCCCCACCCACAATGGGAGGAGACTCCAGCTAAGCCCCGCCCCTTGGATCATTGCCCAGCCACTCCCGCAAGTCCCATTATCAAAGTCTTTAATATACGGTCCGACGGTCCGGGATTCATTCCAAGTACAGCGCAATTCCCGCGCATCAATAATCTTCCTTGAATTATCCTTGACCCATCCATGAAATTGATTCAAAAATTGGCAATCGCAGTCCCAAGGATTCCTCCCCAAGGAAATCTCCACTAAATACGGATTCAGTCCTAATTGCCAAACTGTAAAAACTTTGAGTAGATTTCCATCCAGTCTTAATATTTCCAAGGATTTCAGCGTCAGGAATGTGGTATTACTGATGGCGCTCAATTTATTCTCTTGCAAATACAATTCCCTTAGGCGCGCCAAATGATCAAATTCAAATCCTTGCAGAGTCTTCAATAAGTTCCGCTCCAAGTGTAAAATCTGAAGGGATTGCAGTCCATTGAAGGATTTATTGCTAATAGTTTCGATCCCGCTGGAATTCAAATACAGCGCCTTCAAATTTTTTCGGCCAATCAGCGCATGGGATTTTAATAGCGGGATTTTATTCCCATCCAAATAAACTTCCGTCGAGTCCATCGGTAAGCGCGCCGGAATCCCAACTTGGGAGCTCAAAGCGCAGTCGATCACGTTCCCCGTCCAGGTGTCGTCATGGTAACACGTGCAATTGGATGGGCAGGTCATGGCGCAGTCGCAGGCGTCGAAATCGCAGCAGTGGCAAAGATGAAAACAGTGGCTCTTATACGGACAGAGGAAATCATGCGCTTTCATTTCCGCCACGGACATGTGACTGCTCGTGCGGGAGTAGGACAGTCTGCAAATGATCGAGTCCAGATCGGAAACCACGGGATGGGATCGTAAAGTAGCGAGGTATTGGATCCTCGTCAGCCATTCCATGTCACAATCACACAGGAAAGGATTCCCGCCTAAAAAGAATTCCGGCAAGGATTTATTTTCTGGGTACGGCGGGAATCTCAGTGCAGCCAATGGGATCGTCTCCAATTGATTCCCAACCATCTCCACTCTTGATAGGTTAAACGCCTTGTTTAAAGTTTCCACATTAATTTTCTCTAATTTATTGTAATTTAATTGTAGAATTTCCAATGTTGGAGTAATAGCGGAGGAGTCCAGTGACGTCACCAAATTAAAACTGGCCTCAATCACTCTCAGCATTGACCGCGGTGCTCCACGTGCGCCGCTCCCAATCGTCGCAACTTGATTGTGCGAGATGTCCAAATATCCCAAAGTTGGCGGGAGCTGTGAATATTCTAGTTTCCCTAATTTATTCGTGCTCACATTCAGCCACAGGAGGTTGGGCAATTGGGAAAATCCAGAGGGGAAATTTGAGAGTTGGTTTGAATCCAGTCGGAGCAATTTCAAATCCGGACAGCCAGCAAAAGCGGTGGAACTGATTTTAGCGATTTTATTCTGCGCGATGTTAAACACTTTCAGACGACTCAAAGGTTCGCAGAGGCCGCGCGGCAGTCCTTGAATTTGATTGTCCACCAAGCGCAAGCCGTACAACTGACCCAACCCATTGAAGGAAGTGTTGAAAAGTATGGAAATTCTATTTTCTCCGAGATCCAAAGTGCGTAGGCTAGACAGCGACTTGAGCGCGGCGGGAATCGTAGTAAATTGATTTCCCACCAGGCCTAAATCCTGGAGCGATGTGCAATTCTTCAAGGAATCCTGGTCCATGGAAGTGATTTGATTGTAGTCGAGGATTAATTTATGCAGGACATACAAGCCGTCGAACATATGAGCGCTGATGACGCGGAGGCGGTTGCGCGCTAAATTCAAACTGTGGAGGTTGCTAATTGACATAAAAGTTTCTGGGTCAATTGTTGAAATTTGATTGGAGCTTAAATCCAGAACTTGCAATGTGTACAAATCTTTAAAGGTTGAGGGCGCTAATGAGGCCAAGGAATTTTGCCGTAGATTCAAAATGACTAAGCGCACCAATCCCTTGAAGGGTTGATCGGTGATTACAAGGGAATTTTCTGAAACATCCAGGACTTGCAGATGCTCTAATGGCTCTAACAGTTCAGATGTGAGGCTGGTGAGGGAATTATTGTGTAAATCAAGCTCGCGGAGCAACTTTGCGTTTGAAAATAATTTTGGCGGGAGCGCTACTAACCGGTTGGAGCTCAAGTTTAATGTTCGGAGCTGACTTAAGCCATTTAGGGCGTCGTCATGAAGCTCCTCCAACCAATTGTGGTCCAGATGTAGTTCCTGTAGACGCTTTAGGCGCTCTAAGCGCGCGCGCCCAAACGAGCGCAGTAAATTATGAGATAAGTCCAAACTTCGGAGCTCGCTGAGGCAGGGAGTTGGGGATTTGACATGGGATTTTGACG
Source organism: Lipothrix lubbocki (assembly GCA_034696945.1). Classification (NCBI taxonomy): domain Eukaryota; kingdom Metazoa; phylum Arthropoda; class Collembola; order Symphypleona; family Sminthuridae; genus Lipothrix; species Lipothrix lubbocki. The sequence goes on from JAQGAK010003354.1 coordinate 14,310, forward strand.
GCGGCAAGCCCAAATCTTCGAGGTCGCCGAGTAAATTCCGGGTAAGATTGACGCTCTGGAGGAGCGGCGCTTGGCACAGCAGATTTTCCGGGAGGTTCCACATGTGATTAAATCCGAGATTTAAATGGCGGAGTTGGTTTAAATCCTGGAATAAATTAGGCGAGAGCTCCAAGGAGCGGGAAGCCCAATCCGAGTTCCCGGTGTTGATTGTTAATTTCCGTAGGTGGCGCAAATTGCTGAGAACTCCGGCGCCCAAGGATTTCAGCTTGCACTTCTCGATTATTAATTCATGGAGATTCTCGTAGAGCGAGAGTTGTTGGGAGGAGAGAGAAGATTCAAAAAATAGGACGTCATTACAGCGGAGGAGGAGTTTTGAGACTGAGGACCAATCAATTGGCACACTGGAATGGCTGTTGCTCCTTGTTAAATTTTCTAGGTCTAATTCGGAATGCAGTGTCCGGATTTGGCACACAACGGTCTCTCCCCAGGTTGAGGGACTTTCTAGGGGCGTCGCGGGATTGGTCGGAGGGGTATTTTGAAGGGCCGCTGCGGCCGGCGGCTGCTGCTGTTGGCCGTAATTATGACCGTAAGTATTAGTGTGGTGGTGCGGGGTGGCCAATGAAGGCGCGATGAGCGTCTGGACGGGCGAGCAGGACTCGTCGAGGTTCGCTTGCACCAATGGGGGTCCGCCAGGCGCGGAGGATATTGCGAGCAGAAATATAAATAATTTCAGTCGAGTTTTTAACGTTTCCATTGTTACTCTTTAAGTTTTACTAGTTTTCTCTTCCTGGTTCTTGCAACTTTATTCCGAATTTTAGGCTCTAAAATTGCATGAGCTCTTCCAGCCTTCCTTCTTCGTTTCTTCCAGGTTACTCCCGACAATGCTAATTTCTTGTTGCTGTTTATGCGGGAATATCCGGGATCTCTGCATGATTTTCGAAGATTCTTGCAAATTTCTAAGCTGGTCTACCTGTTGGAAATTAGGCAAGAATGAGAAACCTGGAAAATCATCCTAGCAGTAGTATTTCATAGTCTATATGAAACTAATTTTGTATTTATTTTTGTATAAATTTTTGTATTAATTTTTGTATTATTTTTGTATTAATTTTTGTATTAATTTTTGTATTAATTTTTGTATTAATTTT
>JAQGAK010003355.1:0-15449 GCA_034696945.1 Lipothrix lubbocki
TTATTTATTTTATTATTAATTTTATTATTTATTTTATTATTAATTTTATTATTTATTTTATTATTTATTTTATTATTAATTTTATTATTTATTTTATTATTAATTTTATTATTTATTTTATTATTTATTTTATTATTAATTTTATTATTTATTTTATTATTAATTTTATTATTTATTTTATTATTTATTTTATTATTTATTTAAAACTTTTTTAATTTGGTTTATTATTAGCATTCTTACTCCAACACATGAAACATATTATGTGGTTCATCCTATGATTTGTGAAGTACTTTTCTGAAGATAAATATCAACACACCAGGGTTCATTATAATAATGATGGAAAGGGGAAACGTGGGGGTGTGAAATTATGTATACATATAGCTAAAGTATTATCAACGTATGGAAGAGCTTGTATTGATTTACGTTCACAGGAAGACCCAAACCAAATTAAAAAGACGAAAGAGGAAGAAGAGACTTTTTATTATATGGGAAAGTGTGTAAAATACAGCCTTTCTGTGTTCCTTTTTGCTGGTTGCTATTGCTGATTTCGGTGTTGGGAATTATTATTGTTGTTGGGTGTTGAAAGACGGTGAAATGAGCGGAACGGAGGGGTGATGTCGAAAACAATTACTTTGTTCCAGCAGGGGTTATTTATACAGAGGAGTTGGAAAAGACGGAGCGAGAGCGCGAGAGGGTTCGTTTATTCTCTCCTTCTTCTTTTTCTTCTTCGCGGGTGTGATTTTCTCATAAATAAATGTACACACTGATTTAAAGGACCTTACACATATTTCCTTGATTCTCACATCGTCAATTTCCCTTATAGTGAAAATACGTGTAGAGACAAATTACATTTATTTACCATTGTGTACATAAAACTTTTCCCATACAAACACATATATTTGTTGTGTGTGTATAAACACTTGGTATCTTTGAATTTATTATATGTGAAGGGGCTTCAAAAATTGGAAATCAATGCTGGGATAGGGAGAAGTGCAACAACATATTAACTTATACGTACTTGATACGTACATATGTCTATTAGAGTACACTTTTTCTGATGGTTTTTGTTTGTTCGTGGAAAATTGGAAATAATAAAATAAAAAAAGGATTCTTCCCTGGGACAACCATTATGTATTATAATAGAAATTATACGTATATGTATAATCTCTGTATAATATGCAGACGACCCAAGGTTCATATACTCACGATCAGTATGAATTGCACTTCCTGCATTTTTTAGGTATCTTGTCCCCAAGCGGTAGGACTATAAAAAATACATTGTTTATTCCCGGCGGAAGGGAAGGAAGTGATATTTATTTTTAAGCAACACGGATGGAGGTATGGGAAGGGAGGATGTGTCTGGAGAAACTCAATCACTATTTAAATTTTTTGTTCCACTTGGAAGACATTTTGTTGTAATATGTATTCTACTGTTATTAGTGTCAATTTTTAACTTCAGATTCTGAAAGTAACTTGTCGAAAGAATTTTCGTTCGACTTTTATGATTTTGTAATACTTTCGTAAATGTTGTGTATTTATTTTGTATTTATTTTGTATTTATTTTACATTTGTTTTGTATTTATTTTACGTTTGTTTTATATTTATTTTACAATTATTTTGTATTTATTTTACAATTATTTTGTATTTATTTTACATTTGTTTTGTATTTATTTTACGTTTGTTTTGTATTTATTTTACAATTATTTTGTATTTATTTTACATTTGTTTGGTATTTATTTTACATTCATTTTATATTCATTTTGTATTTATTTCACATTCATTTTATATTCATTCTGTATTTATTTTACATTCATTTTATATTCATTTTGTATTTATTTTACATTTGTTTTGTATTTATTTTACATTTGTTTTGTATTTATTATACATTTGTTTTGTATTTATTTAAATTTATTTTGAAATTATTGTGTATTTATTATTTATTTATTTTGTAATTATTGGGTATTTATTTTACATGTAGTTTATATGTATTTTGAATTTATATGTAATTGATGCTGTAAAAATTGTCTATGAAAAATGATTAGTATTTTGTACCAAATGTAATTTCTGTCGTGCGAAAATAGGAATCCTAAGAAAATGGGTTATTTATAGATTTTTGCATTGAGAAAAGCATTGCAAATTTCTTGTGGATAGCTAGAAAAGGAAAAATATACAACATAGATTTATTGTCGGAACGTCCAGTGTTTTAGTTCGTATATCCCCCATTGCATTTATAGCTTTTGGTATATTTCCCATCTCTTTCACATAATAAATATATGTAAAGGAATACTAATGCATGGAAGAAGGTACGGCAGAAGTTGTAAAATGCAACCCGCAAGTTATCCGTGCGTTCCCCCGTTAATTTTCCAATTTTTTGACACACTCGACGTTTTTACTACTTGCGGGCTCTTCCCGGCGGTCCTGACCCTCCTTTTTGGCACGGGATTTGAATTTAATAAACTCGCTGTTTTTGTTTTTGGGACACAGTTTCCCGGTGCACTGCAGTCCTCTGAATAAATTTACTTGTAGGGAATTATTTTCTGAATTGTATGCAATGCTTCCCTGGGTTTTATTGGGAAATTTTACGAATTTTATTACCTCATGTTCCATTTTATTTTTTGGGAGTTCCCATGCAAAATTACATTAAAGGTATAAAACACGGAGAATAAAAATGTTCCTCGAGCGGAAACTGCAGGAATTTAGTTGAGTTTATTATTGACAATTACGTTGTCAAATGCATCTTACACATTTTATTTATATTGTGGAACAACGACGTTTATATTAGACATTAAATGGTAGGAATATAAAAAGAGCCAATAAATTTAAAATAAATGCAATATAAGGGGATATAATACAAAATACATTTAAATTCAATATGAAATAAACAATATTTAATTGATTTATTATTTTTTAGGAATGAAATACAAAATAAATACAAAACAAATACAAAATAAAAAGAAATGAAATACAAAATAAATTCAAAATAAAAAGAAATGAAATACAAAATAAATTCAGAATAAAAAGAAATGAAATACAAAATAAATACATAACAAATTGAATTAGTACAAAGTATATAAAAAATAAAACGGAACGAAATGCAGAATAAATATAATTTAAATAATGGACATGTATTAAATAAAAATAATTAAAAATTTAAATAATAAAAATCTAATAAATAAATTAAAAATACTTACTTTACCCAAAAAACTAGGACAGAGAAATTCAAAAGAAAATTCCGTAAATTAAACACGGATGGTTTGGCGAGAAAATAAAGAGCCAGAAATAATAAAGTTGATGTTCTAATACCAAAACGGAAAGGAAAAGTTATCTCGGCCATCGACGGGACGTAAATGAAAAGGTGGGAGCGTGGTGATGTGGTGTTTGATTGTGGGGAATGAAAATTGCATGGTGGCGTCCTTTTAAGAGAGGAGAAAGTCTTTGGAAGATAAATTGTAGGCTGGAAAGATCTGCATTAATAATAGACGGCTCCCTTTATATTTCTTTCTAAAAGAGCACACATGTTCCAGTCTCTTTGAATCATCTTCCGTCCTCAGAAATGGAGTTTCTCAACTCAGTATAGTAGTACGTAATTACAAGTAACGAAGGTTTGCATTACTTATAGACCACGTCAACAAATTGCTTCTTTCTTTTAGGAATTCTCACAAAGTTGTTTTCCCTTGGACAGAATCAGACAAATTGTACTGTAGTGCGTGAAAAGCTATTTTCTTTGTGTATGTATCATTTAATTTTTAAAGCAAATTCCAATGTTGCTTTTCTCACATCCTTTTTAGGCCAAATTTCCACGCAAAATTGTTTTCTACATTACTTGTCATTTTCAATATATTTCTTGCTTTTCTCATTTATTTTTATGTATTTTTCATTAATTTTTTTTGTATATTTCATTTTTTTTATTATTAATTGTACTGTATTTTTTATTTATCTATTTTTTTAATTTTTATTATTTTTTTTTATATATAATTATTTTATTCATTTATTATTTATTGTTGCGTATTTTCCATTTATTTATTTTTATTATTTATTTATTATTTATTTTATTATTTATTTTATTATTTATTTTATTTATTCACTTTATACAATAGTTTGTGCTCAGACGGTCTTTTGTATTTACGCGAGACTCGAAAGTGCTACAACACTGGCGCACGTGGTCCCTGCATTGAGACTATGACCATTCAACCAATCATTGAAGGAAATTACCAATTAGCAAAGTGCAGTTGCAAAAAATATGGCAATTGTCCTTACTCACGTCCAAATGTGTTCTGGAAAAAACACAACCGGTGCTATTTTCTATTCGATCAGGTATACCTTAAGATTTATTTATTGACTCATTGCACTCTATCACCAGAGCAGTACTTACATCTAAATTTGAGCCAATACAATAAATATTCCAAAAAATGGAGCTAAACAATTTTAATACAAAAATTAAAACTATATTTCGAAAAGGGCCCTTGTCCAGACGGTCAGTGGCTGAATGTCAACGACAACTTCGAGCCCATGTGCGAAGTGATCCCGTGCCCGGAGCTGTATAAAGCTAATCCATTAAAGTTTGTATACGGCAGCCCGCCTGATGAATTCATTTTCGCAAAGAACAACACTTGCTACATGAACAATAAACCTGCCGACTTTTGTGAAAAAGATAAATTCGCGATCGTAGATAGGGTTTTATTGAAACCAATTTGCGGATCTATCGTCTGTCCGTATTCAATAACCACATCTTCATTTCCGTGTGCAGACGGAACTCCATCCGATAGAGGATGTGAGCCTAAGCTAGAATATTAAAGCGCGGTAAATTTGTTTTTTTTTCAAATATAATAATTACATTTATATCACTATCATCAATCCCACTGTCAAATTTCAAGTATTCACTTGTATCAAATTTATTACACCTCGAATTTTCTTCATTTTTCTAAATTTTACAAATATTTGTCCGGATGTTAAATGGAGGAAACGGTATTGACAGTGTTAAATAGGATTGGCAAATTTTGATTGAACGATAAATTTTGCGCAATCTTTTTTCATGATGTATAAAACTATCATTAGTTTCTTCATCCTGAATATTGTGAACCAAAATACTATGCAATTATATGGATGATAATGTTACTAAATAATAAAACTTGAGAAATTTTAAATCATAATTTCGCTGGTTCATTGAAACGATACGACGAAGTTATTTTGCGAAAATAAAACTGCTGTAAATCTTTAATCATACAACGATGGCTGGAATTACATCTCATGATTGTGTCTAAAATTAAGAAAGTGACGGTTAAACTAGGTTAGGGAATATATTTAAAAGTTAAATTATATGGTTTAATTTTTTATTAATTGTACATACAATTAGAAACGGAAGCATGTAATTAAATAAATCCTTGAAAACTGTAATAATTCTTCTTTACAAAATCAATTCTATATTTGAAAATGAGACTTCTCACGCTAAAATATTCGGGTTCTAGGCGTTCACGTGCTTTTTCCTATTTGATCTGGTCAGTTTTTCTTGGGTTGTTGTTAAATTATTTAATATATCAATTTTTAATAAAACTATAGACATAAATGAACATAATATTTCTAATCACCATTAGAATAAAAATTTACAATTTTTGCCTTGCCGTTGAAATTTTCTATACCTCCGTTTTCAGTTTTGTTACAATTTGAACAATTGGGCAATTGAGTTTGACTTGAATGAAATACAAACATTTATTTCATCAAAGCGAAGGTCGTGGCAATCACGTTCAGTAATTTGCACGCGTATTTTTTGCGGCAGAAATATTAATACCTACACATATTTTTTCATAATTGCAAATTATAATCTCAACCCCGGCTCATGTATTACTGTATATGTATTATTGCGTAAGCACTGGCTTGGCAAAACTTGAATCGATTTTCTAAGAAACGTACACTGGAATTGATGATTATAATAATTAAAACTATATTTCTCACCGATAAGATTAACAACGGAATTAAAAGCATTGCAATAAAAACAAAAGTGAAGCAAAGCATCGCTCTGGAGATGCATTTCTTCAAGTTTGCTATTCCTTTCTATATACTGATATACTTGTAATACACTATTGCGAACTGAGTGCCAATTGGCCCTAACATCTTTATAATTTGTAGGAAAAAATTTACTGGGAGCAAAATAGATTCACTATTTATATAATTACCTTGTGTCTAGCAATAATAAAAGTGTTGAAAGACAAGCAATCAGAAATGGTCATCTTTAAATTAAATTATAATGTAGTATGTAATTTAACAATGATATTACATAGTGATTTCAATCTACACACGCTTTCGCTTCCGAACTTGCCTTAACATCCATTGGAGCTTACTTTTACAAGTACAGTTCTTCGAACAAAAACAAGAAACTTGGATCAAGTTTGTGTGTGCTCAGGACCACAGCTTATTGTGTATTGTTTCTAATTTCCAGATTAATTTGCAGCCTTCCACAGCAAGATTTTTTGTATTTACAGATCTTATTTTTGTAAACATAGTAATTGCATGGGGGATCTCTAAGTTGTATTGGAAATTGTGTTAAAAACTTGTTTTGCTCTTGTACAATATTATCTTTCGAGTTATAAAGCAAAGGCGCTGACGCTTTCTTGTTAGTATTCAATCCCTTGCAAGGAATAAAGCACTAGTAAAGATGACTCCAGCAAGATTACTTTCTGCAATATTTATTACAGTCGTCGTTTTAGAATTTCCTTTGGGAATTGCCTGTGCTCCACACTCTGATACACCAATCTCGGAGGAACCTCCTAAAACGTAATAATAATTTATTTTATACACTACCCTCAATAAATTCTGGAACAAAACAAAATTTAAGAAAGTATTTATTTATCTCGAACTTGTTTTCGATATAATTTTTGTAATTTGTTAAATGTTTGTGTATTTTTTTAAATTTGTTAAATTTTTGTGTATTTTTTTAAATTTGTTAAATTTTTGTGTATTTTTTTAAATTTGTTATATTTTTTTCTAATTTGTTTAATTTTTGTGTATTTTTAAAAATTCGTTTAATTTTTGTGTATTGTTTTTTTTAATTTGTTCAATTTTTGTGTATTGTTTTTTTTAATTTGTGCAATTTTTGTATATTGTTTTTTTTAATTTGTTCAATTTTTGTGTATTGTTTTTTTTAATTTGTGCAATTTTTGTGTATTGTTTTTTTTAATTTGTGCAATTTTTGTGTATTGTTTTTTTTAATTTGTTCAATTTTTGTGTATTGTTTTTTTTAATTTGTGCAATTTTTGTATTTTTAAAATTTGTTCAATTTTTGTTTATTTTTTTTAATTTGTTTAATTTCCGTGTATTTTTTTAAATTTACTACAAACATAATAGTTTGTGCTCCGGAGATCGTTTATATTTAAATGAGACACGTAAGTGCTACAAAAGTGGTTCACGGGGCCCCTGCGCAGAAGCAATGACCGTTCAACCCATCAACGAAGAAAATAAGCAATTAGCCAAATGTGCTTGTAAATTTGAAAGTTGTGGTTACGCCCGTCAAAGTGTTTTGTGGAGAGAAAACAATCAATGCTACTATATATTTGATCAGGTATGCCTCTACAGATTATTTTTGATTTATTATTTTGTGAATATTAAATTTACACAATTTCAATAATTTATGCATGTTAAACTCATAAACCACATCGTGTTTGAAATTTTATTTCTACTACACAGGGCCCTTGTCCAGAAGGCCAATGGTTGGTGGTGAACGATAAGCTCGACCCGATGTGTGAAGTGATCCCGTGCCCAGAGCAGTATGAAGCTCATCCATTAAAATCTCTATACGGAAGTATTATTGATAACTTTATTTTCTCACGAAACAACATTTGCTACATTAACAATATGCCTGCCGACTTTTGCGGGAAAGATGAATTCGCGATCGTAGATAGGAAACTATTGAAACCGATTTGCTCGAAACGTATTTCCTGCATATCTACATACGCTATCACGACAACTCGACTCGATTGCGAAGATGGAACTGCACCTGATAGTACTGGAGGATGTGAGTCCACGTTAGAGATTTAAGGGGGGAAATTTGTTTAGAAAATTAGTGTTCAAATAATAAAGTGTTAATTTACAAAATGGCCAAAATGGAATGGAATGAATATTATACTTATGAGTTTTGCATCTGCATTAATCTGCAACGAAGTGTAAAAGTAGCCGATACGCGAGCAATTGCTAATTTCTGACAAATTACGATGAATAAAAAAAATTTGTTGCACGCTGGTTAAACTTTTTAATGCATACACAATGATTACAAGGCCATGAGCACAGCGAGATTTACTGGCAATTAGTTGTGTAATTTATTTACAATAAAGAGGCAAATCTGACATGATTGATTATGTCCCTGAGATTTGCAAATATGTAAAAACGACGTACAGCGCAATGAGCGCAAGAATAAAAATACAGCAAAAAGTTGTTTTTCTCATCAACAACTCTGTAGTATAAAACGTGTAGGACAGCTCTTTGTTGCCAGTAATCTGTCATCTGTTGACAAGACTTGAGATGACTCTTTTATAAATATTATATTTTGCAATCGTTATAGTTCTATAGTTCTAGAATTTCATGTGAGAATTTTTGGAGCCCCTCAACGTGATCTGCATTCAGGACCTGTTAAGAAATGAAATAACATTATTTTCGCATTAATATTAATTTTACAATGGTTACGTGAATGGGAGAAAAACATGTATAATAGACTAGATGACAGAGTTCCGCATGCTCAATGAATGTTTCATGGATGCAAGCGTTCCCGACGACAAATTGTGCAATTGATTTACAAGATTGTGCAAGGTCTGACGTACACGATTACTCGGAATTTGTAGTACGGACAAATGGAGTTCATTATCAGTCTATAAATAAAGCACCAAGTCGTTTTGCTTATCCAATTTCTGGTCCATATAAAACTTGTGGGACAGCCGTTTGCTGCCATTAATCCTACATCTATAAACACCTTAACACGACTTGCAATGACTCCGGTAAAACTATTTTCTGCAATTATTATTGTAGTTTCATTATTTCCTGTAGAAATTATTGGAGCTCCTCAACATGATCTACGATCAGGGCCTGTTAAGAGGTAATATAACAATACTTATCAAAATTCTTATGACATTCAAATAATAAAATTCATTTTTGTAAGTGCCTAATTTGTTTTCTATTTCGTTTTTTATATTTTGTGTTTGAGTTTTTGCTTTTTATTTATTTGGTTTTAGATTTTTGTAAACAAAATTTAAAACAAAATATATAAACTTATATATTTTGTTTTAAATTTTGTGTATTATTGTTTCTTAGATATTATTAATTCACTATTAATTCAATTTCATACTTAAATATTTTTGTTTGTTTTTTTTCAGCCTATGTGCTGGGAGCCGTTTATATTTGAACGACACACGCAAATGCTACAAAAGTGGTTCACGTGGTCCGTGCGTTGAAACTATGATCATTCAACCAATAAACAAAGAAATTTCACAGCTAGCAAAGTGTGATTGCGAGGAATTTGACTTTTGTTCGCCACGTCCGATTGTTTTATCAAAAGAACACAACCGATGTTATTTTCTATTTGATCAGGTTCAATGTTTTTTATTGTGTTTTGAATTATTATACATACTATATATTTCTGAATTGTATTATTTGTGCAAATACACACAGAAACAATTGTTCATCAAGTTTCAATGAGCGTCCTAAAGTAATTAACATACCTTTGTATTTAACATAATGAACAATTTTTATTCAATTTGACAGGGCCCTTGTCCAGAAGGTCAATGGTTGAATACGGACGACAACCTCAAACCAATATGTGAAGCTATCCCTTGCCCAGCGCTGCACGAAGCTTATCAATTAAATATTACGAAATATGAGTTTTTTCATGATTTTATGTTCTCACATAACAATACTTGCTATGTGAATCGGAAACCCGCAAACTTGTGTCAGAAAGGTATGTACTTTGGCTTCTATGGATCGTTCAAACCAGAATGCGCGGGACCTGCAGGTTGTGGGGGTGTGGGCGCTGCCGAGGATAATGATTGTGAAGATGGAACTGCTCCTGATAGCTATGGAGGATGTGAGCCTACATTAGAATTTTAACGTACCGTGACGAAGTGATCAGAATATTGAAACTATCAAAAGATTTACTTCTGATACACACTTGACTTTGTATTCTTACAGATGTAATATTTGTTAGCGTTTAAGTTGCACATATATTAGACGTAGAATATCGTCGGTAGAGATGTAAAGTTGGAGATCTCCATGTAAAACCAAGTGCAACATGAGATATCCAACATCAATTCAGTACAAGATGAGATACCCAATTTTAAATTGCATTAAAGGCCAAAAGCGGAGGGAGCTTGTGTTTTATGATAGTGGATGCTCACTTTGCATCCCCACCGACAATATGCAAATTTAATCTTCGAACTCAATAATGGAAAAGTACATGTATATATAACTTGTATACCTCCGTATATTCACCAGATCGATATTTGTTACACTCAATTTTTTATTATCCAGTCCTATTGATACACAGAAAGCTAAAGCTTTTATTGAATTATGTGATACTAAACTAAAACTTGTAATCATTAAAAACTTGTTTTGTTAACAGCATCTTGAGGTAAAAATTGAGCGCGTTGCTAAACTTGAAAAATTTCAGGGAAATTTTCAAAATGCATAAACCCATAATTGCGTCGCTAAAGAGAATGCAAATACTTGAGTATGGCAATGCACCCGAGATGTGCACGGGAGATGCAGTATTTCTCACAAGCAAACCTACACAACTGCCCACTCGGTATTAGCATAAAACTTGGTGAGTAGTGCCAATCGGTAGTGTATCACAACCACTATTATACTCAGAGTTGGGCAACTTTATCATTTCGTTTCGGTTTCCGCTAGAAGTTATTTCTACAAATATTCCGTTTTTCGTGTCCGTTTTTGTTACATTGACAAAAAAGTTATCGTTAATAACGGTATCAGCCCATTTCGTTACGTTTATAACGTTATTTGATTATTACTTTTATTTAACTTATTTTCTTAAACGTAGTAACAATGAAATAGAAAGCAGAATAATGCTATTAAAAACCGCCGACATTTTAATTTAAATGGTATTTTATTGGTTTTGAGCATGGAATCTAAAAAAGGTTCATATAGAAATTCCCAAGATAATACCCCACATGGTGATAGTGATGGGCGCAAATGTCACCCAATAAAACTTGCAGTGTGTTTAGAGCAATTAAATTAGATAATTGTCCAATGAGGTAGAAGTAGCAGCCAATCAATTTGTGGTTGTGATTATCACTACCGATGGGCAGTACTCATAGTTTCATGATCATAGCGAGTGGGCAGTTGTGGATGCTTGCTTGTCAGTACTCAAGCACCGGAATTCGCCAGGTGTCATCATTTGAGATTCACAAGATTGCAATTGATTTTAACGCAATACATCCGTATTGCAAGACAAAGCGTACACGACTTTTCCAGTTGTTGAACTTGAACACCTGCACTGCTAAGATTAAGTCACGCTTAGACAGACATGACTGCTGTAAAAATATTTTGTGCAATAATTGCAATTGCAATTATTACTGTGTTTCCTTCGGAAATTAACGGAGCTCGTCGATTTGACTCCAATACAAGAACTCCTACAAGGTATTATTACTATTTTAAATAATTTGATCTGCTTTTAATTATTTAGTTTTTTAAACATATATTTAATCGTGAATATATTATTTATCATACATGTAGTGAATTGTGCTCAGGCAATCTTTTCTTACCCGCGACATTCAATTGCTACAAAGAAGGCTCAGGTGGCCCCTGCAGGGAAACGATGACCATTCAACCAATGAGAAGAAATTCCCGGCTGGCAAAGTGTGATTGCGATACATTCGGTGATAGTTCAGCACGTCCAAATGTTTTCTGGAGAGAACACAATCGATGTTATTTTCTATTTGATCAGGTAACTTAAATAGTTTTTGAACAGCTTATTTTACTCCAGAATTTATATTTCATTTACAATTGATTTTATATTTATTTTTTTTTTTTAAAACAATATAAAAACTTTTATTTCATTTGGTAATAATTGAGAACTAATTTTTTCTTCAATTTTTTCCTCAATCTTGAAGGGCCCATGTGGAAACGGTCAGTGGCTGAATGTGAACCGCAACCGTCAGCCATTTTGTCAAACAATCCCTTGCCCAGAACAGTTCTATGCCCAAGAACCTAAAACTCCGCGTGACAACTTTATTTTCTCACGCTCAAACTCTTGCTACATGGACAATAAGCCTGCTGACATTTGCGAGAATGATGAAGTTTTGAAGTTTGACAGGGATTTACTCAGACCTATTTGCGCAAAGGTGTGGGGTTCCCCAGCGGACACACTTTGGAGATGAACGTGCTTGCGAGGAAGGAACTTTTTTGGCGAATAGCACTGGAAAGTGTGAACCTACACAACAATTTTAGACATCTTGTGAGCTGTGACAGTGCTCATCATTAGCAAAATATAATAAATTGTTGAATGACATAATTTATTGAAATAAACATAATTATTGTTGGCTCATTAAAATGTACTCGGATTTGGATTTCCTAAAAATAAATTTAAAATACCTTATTTGCTACTACATATATTTCCAGGTATATAAATGAGTAATTCTCTTTTTTTCGCCACTAAACTTGAATTTGACAGTTTTCATTTTTTTTACCTAATCTTTGTAGAGTAAATAGTAGATAAATACTCATGGGAAACTCACAATCAGTCGCATCAGCTTTAGTATAAACTCGTTTGTATAAAAAAAACAACTTTCCAATAAATATTCGTCATTTCCTTATATGTGCATGACGTTTCTGCAGCAGAATCCCACCTGTTTTGGTAGCTGGAACTTGCAGTTGACATAAAAAGTTGCTCTGTCACATTATCTTTCGGGTATAAGACAAACAAGTTACAAACTTTCCGAGCCAGTAGACATGAACAATTAAGTCGTGAATAGAAATGATGAGTCTTGCAATAAACATTTCTGCAATTATTGCAGTCGCATTTTTACAATTGTTTTTGGGTATTACTGGAGCCCCTCGATCTGTTTTACTTCAAGAACCTGGCCAAAGGTAATTAAATAACAAATTTATTACATTACCTAATTATTTATATTAGTTACTATTATTTCTATATTATTATTGGTATTATGGTTATGTGAACGTATTGTAGATTTTATTATCGCTGTCAAGTTTGTTTTTGACGAGTCAATAGTCTAATAATTAGTCATAAATTATTAAATGAAATAATAAAAATTCAGCATTTATGTATTAATTTATTTGTAATTGTTGTCAACAACTAGATTGTGCTCAGGCAAACTTTTGTACTTCAACCAGACCCAAAAATGTTACGTCAAAGGTTCGCGGGGTCCCTGTAATAAAACTATGACCATTCAGCCAATCAGTGAAGAGAATGATCGGCTAGGAATGTGTGCTTGCAAAGTACATGACAGTTGCTTCCCACGTCCAAATGTTTTCTGGAGAGAAGAGAACCGATGTTATTGGTTATTTGATCAGGTACAAAATTTCCTGCTGAATCGTTTTCCCTAATAAAAATGTAACCAATTTAAGTATAATTGATCTAATCCCATCGGCTAGATACTTTATTGCTAAATCTTTAATGTAACCAAATATTTTTTTCCATTGAACGCATTTATTACTGTAATAGTAGAATTTTAATTTATATCAAATATAGAATCTATGTTAAAATGTAACGCAAAATATCATTTCGAATTTTCAATTTTAATTTCAATTTTGAAGGGCCCATGTCCAAAAGGTCAATGGCTGACTGTGAACGACAACCGCGAGCCAACATGTGAAACTATCCCTTGCCCGGCACTGTACAAAGCTCAGTTTGACGATCCACATAATATTCCCGCATATTTCATTTTCTCACAAAACGATACTTGTTACATGAACCGACAGCGTACTGACCTCTGTCCGGAAAATGAGATTTTTATTTTTGACAACATTTCACTAAAGCCTAAATGCGTTGGACACGTTTGCGGTGCTGCGCTCATTAAGGATGAAAATAATTGCGCTGATGGAACAGAAGCTCATAGCACAGGAGGATGTGAGCCAATTGTAGAACTTTACAAGCTGTCATTGTGAAATTCAAGAACTGGGAGAAGTGTTAAAAATTATATTCCCGAAAATATGTGCATTCTCAAATAAAACTCCAGCAATTGCGTTTTTTAAACTTGTTTGTATTCAACAACTTGTGTGAAAATCAAAATATGTGCAGTTGTTTTCAGCAGTTGAGATTTATTTTCAATACTTTAAACTTGATTATTATTGAAGAAGGTAGAAATAAAGAAAATTCAAACACACATACCTTTTATTCTAAATTGCAATTGTAAGAAAGATTTTTAAATAATATTATTAGACTAAACGACAATGTCACTATAAGGGAGACATTGGAAGAGGTTCATTCCGACGTTGAGTTCGAAGTTTAAACTGCCAGACTAACAATTCCGACGAGAATATAATTGCTGAAAAGCCATAACCGCATAGAAAAAGTTTAATTGACACAGCCACGACTTCTTTTGTTGTTGACCTTGACACGACCTTCCCTCTATAGAATCCACTCTCGTTGACATGCTTCTTGGCATATTCCTGGCCTAACTTCATATTCTGTTCCAACATGGTTTGGATCCAGTAATTTCCAAATCCTCCTTCGTCTAAACTCGTCGATACGAAATCGAACGGTTCTAATGAATAAAAAGATGGATAATTGTCATAGACTCATTGTACTAAATGTATGCACATATATATTACGGATATGTTTAACGTTAGTTTAATTTGAAAAAAAGTATTTATTTTGATACAAATTTTGTTAGATTGAGACAATATATTTGTCTCAAGTATCCCTCGCAATATTTTTTGCGACAGTCGATCATTTCTAAATAAATTCTTTTAATGTGAAATTATAAAGGAGCATAACTCTGAAAAATTTTCCTTACCTACGAACATGGGGTAACTTCTGCTTATTCCTGTGTAGAAATGCGACGGCGCAATAGATTCTTTCGATTTTCGAAACATAGACTTTCTGTTAATATCGACCATGAACTTCATTCCGATGCGATCGAAGATGACATCGTACGACATGCATACACTATTGCTGTTTAAAATACGCTCGTAGCACTGGTAAATTTCATAAACACGGTATAATTATTGTTTAAGTTAATCATTATATGTATAGCATATCGTTACGAAAAATTCAACAATAATGACAGCTTAATTATAAATAAATACAAAATAAATAAATACAACATAAATAAATACAAAATAAATAAAAATAAATAAATTATTACAAAATAAATTAATACAAAATAAATTAATACAAAATAAATTAATACAAAATAGAGTAATACAAAATAAATTAATACAAAATAAATTAATACAAAATAAATTAATTCAAAATAGATTAATACAAAATAAATTAA
>JAQGAK010003356.1:0-15426 GCA_034696945.1 Lipothrix lubbocki
TGTCAAACCGAACTTGACCTGAACTTGAACATGTCAAGTTCACTGTCAAGTTTAACTTGAACTTGAGAACAGCTCTGGTCCCACGCTTGTGTCAACATACATACACAGCTCGGAACAAAACTATTTCAATTTAAATTCTCAAAATGGCAAGTCCAACAGTCTTTTGCTTAAGTCCCAAGGCAAATACCATCCATGAAATGGTACGATTGAACAGTGTTTATCTCATCAAGAGTCATATGGACGTATACTTACATACTTGAAGTCATCTCATAAACAGTACGATATGTATGCTTAAATATAAGTTTATGCAGTGAGTGGCTTGAAAAGCTCCCTAGCTCATGTGTGTTCGTGAGAGGAAAAGCGATAATGGCATACATAACTGCTATGAGGATTACAAGTGGGCATGTATGGGAGAAAGCTAGCAATTGTTCTATTGAATTAATTCATAGCTACTACATGCAGATGAAACAAAATCATGTCATTTTACAAGTGTTACACACACCATACATTCGACAATGCCTAATATGTACGTACATTTAAACTTGTGTAGGCACAAATACTAACGCCAATATACCATTTCTATCCTCAATATCATATACCTACTTACATTCTAGCATGCCTATTATAATATATAATTAAGATATAATTATATTTTACAGGCATCTCTTACAAGAGATGTAGTAAACAAACGTTCCCAGCTTTGTATTAGGTAGTTCCAGTAACGCACACCACTACAGGAAAACCAGAATAATTTTAAGAAGATCAGTCAAGTATCATACCGGAATTATGTGACTCAATGATGCAATGAATGCATCTGCTGTATAGTTGTTAAATAATGCTGAGATAGAGTAAATATAAGCAAACTTTTCAGAGCCTCCAACAAGGCATAATCTATAGTCCAGTATTATGATAAGAGCTTATACATTAGTAATTAAATAGCGATGCGTATTTAATATGAAAAACGTTCCAGTCCCATCGTTATTTCTATAAACCTGGATTATGATTTAAACAAAACTTGTGCTATAACTAAATTCACGTGTTCATTGATGCTTATACGTAGTATGCATCCGGGTACTATACCCACTGCAAAATGTAGTGCATTTACTCGTACTTTCATGAGAGGAGTAAAGTTAAGTTTGATGTTAGTTGCTTGTTAGGTAAAGTAATTTCCAAAACTAATAATTTTCTAAAAACTCGTCCTCCCTACACAGCTCACATATGTATTTTACGTCAAGAAAACGCACGTAGGTATCGTAAAAGTGTACGCTAAAAATACACTAAAGAAAATTCGAACGTACTCCAAGTCGCGTCACTACCAACTTTTTTGTTTCTACAACTCCCTGAAGAATCTTGAGTGTATCTAGTTATGTACGCTTGATGCCTTTTCTGACAGAAAAAAAGCTCGGAACTAAGAACAAAGAAAACTCCAATGGTTACATACGCAGCTATTTGTACGTTGGTGTAAGTTGTCAAACTTGAATGTGATCATCCGTCATTCTCCCAGCGCGAACTCACACCTTCCACAACATACTATAGGTATCTACTTGTGTACATGCTGCGTAGAGAAGAAGAAGCTCCCCGCTGAAACTCTATCGGTCCACGGACTTATAAAAACTGTTAATTAGATTTACTCATCCTTTCTCACTTCTACTTACCCTTTCTCAAATTGATATGTGTTGGCGTAGAACCCATCAAGGAAGCTACTTTTGTAGTGAAATGAGCACCTTGGTAATTACCAGGCAAGGGTAGGACAGAGAATACTTAAAACATAGACGGAGAAAGCTCTGAAACTATCTCAATATCCAAAATATTATTATCTTTCCATTAAATGGATTAGCAAAGAACGAAGCAAAAATAAGATTTAAAATCTTCTCTCAACAGTGCCAAAGTGTCAAAAAAGGTTTTCTTTGAACAAAAGAGTAATATCCTTCTTTCATTCTCGACTAAATTTTTTAATATCATACTACTAAATAAGCATAGCTACACATTTCAAACGTATACAAAAAGGCTACCTGATAATTACCACTACAACAACGACAAAATTCTTATGAAGTCAAACGCCACATGTATCTACTCATGAAATTAACTGTAGTAAATCAATTTTAGGTAAGTGGATACTTGGAAACTTGATTGACAAAAGTTGAACACGCGCCAGTTAAGATGAAACGCAGGTAAATAGAGAGAGAGAAAATGTAAGCGATGTAATAGCATTTCCCAAAATTTCCTTTTACTGGCTTTTATTTTTTAATAAAAGACTCGTGGCTTTGCTCGCTTCGACACAGCAAATAATTTATTCACCTTGAAGATAAATGAGCCCGACATCACATTTCCTTGCTATTGTAAGACCTTATTATATCAGACAAATTGCCTTTAAAAGAATAGCACTTATGAAAGTGAACGGATGCTGTCTTCTGAAAAATAAAATTCTTGTAATAATATGCTCTCACCAATAAAATTTCCTTTTCCCTGTGTCACCTTAGGGAAACTTATAATTGAATCAATGCTCAGCGAAAGAGTCATTTTGCTATTTTATTGTTGCCTGCCATTTGTTCAGTATCAGCCATAAATGGACAGTTCTTTAAAATGAATATGGTTAAAAGCATGCTAAAATTCAAATTTATTTGATTTATGCTGAGTGAGAACTACAATATTAAGTGAACAACATTAAGTTTCAGTGGCTATCTTCTTTGGAGTCGTTCCGGAATGTAGCCCTTGCTTCATCAGAAGAACCCGCTTGGTGCTTTTACTTGAGTACCACAGAGTAGTGGAATAGTAGCTGAATCTGTACGAGCAGTGAAAGCCTGTCTGCTCTGTGTTGCTCGCGCTGCTGAAGAGAGACGAGAGAGAATAAGTAATATATATTTCTTCGGTCTTCTCAACCATTCAACTAGTTAAGGTTCTGTTACTCCAGCTTGTGACATGAACGGGCGCTATGCTGACGAAAAATACTGTCAACGTAGAGTAGTGATCGTCCACTCGTACACATAGATACGGACCCGCCAAACACATTGAACTCACATCATCAAACTCCCACCCTTCCCGTAGTCGAAAGCATCCCTCCTGGTTGTACATTGCGTCTTGTTTAGTGATGTGTAATACAGTGAAAGTGCTAGTGCATACAGTTATGTCAACGTAAATACTACATCTTCCTTTCATGAGCTTCCACATTCGTATTGACAGGAAGGAAAATATTTTCGTAAAATCCAACTGCCGCATCCTTATAGACAAGTGCTACTTTCGCACACCGACCACACACTTCTCAGACATAAAAATTTACCAAAGGTAAGTCGTAAAACTTTAGCTGGGAATTCCAGTACGATGTAACTATACACGTTCTTCCTGTTGTTATTGTTGTGTGGGACTTTTACAACCCACTCTGTGTACAACACTATACTGTATAATAGTAGCAATGAAATGTTAAGTATAAAATCTTTCTAGCTCTATACACTGATGCCTCGTTCCACGCCTTTCTTTTTAGTAGGAATGGAGATAAAACGAGAGGTCCAGGTGCATAAATAAGAGTATAAAAATTCTAAATTCAAAACTTCCAAGTGCCATACACACGTACCGGGGAATGATAATGAAACTTTAGCCATCGTAGGTTTGTGCTTGGCTAAAGTCCCGTCGGATTTTCAATTTTCAGCGGACATAATACAAACATATGTACTTAATGTTTCCTACAAAGATCATTGATCTTTAAGGTATATCCCACCGCATTATTACTGTTTGTACCCTGCGACTTAATTTTCTTTTCCAAAGAATCTCGCCTGCAATCATCATATACTGTAGACAGAAGAAGCTTTCAAATTCAAATATACACAAAGAAATCCATTTGGTTCTTTGGGGACATTGAATTTCTACTTTTGCCAGTAAATACGTGCAATAGCACGGGCTTGTACATACAACAAGTACGAGTAAGATAAGGCATTTACCATTATAAGGTATAGGTAATAATGAGGCCAATAGTAACTTACAATCTCATAGTCAGAAAACTCGGTAATGATTCAGCGTTTTACTTAAAAGAAAGATTATTATTATAGAGAAAGGTACGAACTTTGTTTTTATGTTTGTTTTAACTTAGTATTCTTACAATTAATTTAGTGTCTTCCACTGAAAACAGCTACGGATAAAAATTAAAAGTCTACCTTTCATTTTTCACCTGTAATGTAGTAGACGTTACAATTGCGCCCACACTCAAGTTTAACATTTTTGGTTTGTGGCTTTTTTAAATGTTCATTTGGGATAAAAACTCTGTTGGGGTGGTTGGATATGGTTGTAGAAATATGGCTTAAATAGTTTTTCTATAAGCTTGGTGATACAGATATGTACGAGATTGACTTTTTTAGAGCGGCGCATGTATTAGTTGGAAGATCCTGGGAGAAGATGTTAAGTTTAGAAAGAAGAGAGTTTAGTTTGTGTGTTCTTCACAATTACAATAAGAAGGTGGAGGTTTAGATGTAGAAAGTGCAAAGCGATGACTCAACTCATGAAAGAAAGCATCGACGCAACCTCCATCCCCACACAATGTGTTTGAGACCAGTTGAATACAAACAAGAATTTCACTGCAAGCCTAGGAGCTCTGGAAAGGGTCATAAAGAAACAACAGGTGAAATGCAATCTAGTTAAAATTGAACAGTGGAACGAACCGGCCGAAGGACTTAAGCCTGCTCATTCGAAGCAAATAACTCATTCGATATACGAATAACAGCGGAACAAACCAGCAACTAAATTACTCAAAGGGTAAATTGACCTTAAGCTAGAGAATATAGCGGTCTCAAAACGGAAGAACCTTCAGAGTGAATCTAGTGTTGATACAATCCTTCCCTTTAGTCTC
Organism: Lipothrix lubbocki; assembly: GCA_034696945.1. Lineage (NCBI taxonomy): Eukaryota > Metazoa > Arthropoda > Collembola > Symphypleona > Sminthuridae > Lipothrix > Lipothrix lubbocki. The sequence continues at coordinate 4,835 of JAQGAK010003356.1, forward strand.
ACCACAGCTAACTACTCTTTTGCACCGTAGACTTACGAAAAGTAAACAGTTCGCGAATGAAAATTCCATATCCTCCACTGCAACGGTGAGAGGGTAATCAAGTTAGAGCCAACCAGGCTCCCTTGTGAAATAAATAGAAAATTAGTATACCTTCTTTCTGTCTCTGTAATTCCAGTTCAGCCAGGATTTGGAATTTATCAAAATCGAGAATACGTCAGTAGTGGTTGCAATTACGCTTACACGGAGATTTGTTATATGTACGTAGTCAACATTTTACTGTTATTAGTTTGAGGTTAATTACCGGTGTACTATCATAGCTATTATGACTTTCATGCTCAATGTCAGTAGATTAGCCGCTCTGGTTTCATTTGGGCATCCTACGTTTTCAGCATAGGTGGACTAGGAAGTCTAAGTCTAGCTCTTCACATCACTGGGTACAAATGAGGGCCCGACGCATAGCTAATCAGTTTGCATTAAGTCAATAGATATCATCTATGATGCTTTCTGATTTATTAAATTCAACCATGAACTTTGTACACATAAAGAGAAAGAATAATTTGTGCTTTGCATGTCCTAATAAAAGTTCTATATATGTACTGCCCGTCGGTATAGTCTGGATGGGTACCTGAGCTCAAATATGCTACATGATTGTCTTCGTGAAAAGTCGCTTAGTTTACAATAGTTCGAAAAATTGTGAGCACAAAGGCCGTTTCTGACATCTCCCGCTACAAGAATGTGATGTGATTTCTGAGCGATGTTTCACTGAATACAATGCATGATTTGTAAGTGCCAAAGAAACACTTGCGTATAGAACCCGATGTAAAAATGGATTTAAACACATGTATGTACGCATTACCCTGAATGCTTCTTGTTGGCGGAATTCAATTTGATGTAAAAATTCGTTTGCACACAGAGCGGGTTAACCTGTCGGGCTTCTTAGAACTCGGGACTTCCTTTGAGTTTCCTTTTATCACTCGTCAACTTTTCAACGAGGACATTCTTCCGGTCCGGCTCTTCTCTCCCCTTCCCAAATATGCTGCCAGCAACATTGTGGCGTGGCTATAAGATTCTCGCCTGTGGAGTTCACTGCTAGAAAGGTAAGAGCAAGTGACAGTCGCACTGTTTGTGAATCTCCCTGCTTCATTTTCTCATCTCTTTTCACTCCAACCTGTTTCATTCTCCTTTCTTTGGTATCTACTTGAAATCTAGTTATTGGCAGAAAGTGCTAACATTAAAGTATGAGATACATAGAGATTGTTTTAACATATAGTGTTCAATGAGAAAGCTTCCACTAGACTAAAAGCAACCTAAAAACACGAAGCAGCCGTAAGTAGGACGTGTGGACAAACAATGTACGAAGGCAGTGTAGGCATCCTTTCAACTTCAGTCAAACTCTTGTTGATGTCCTTGTCAATACATTCTTACGCTGCAAGAGAACATATAGATAGCTGCATACACATTGACCAATTACATTCTCATTCAAGTCAGTAAAGTTGATACTGAATAAATACGACTATAAAAACGTGCCTAGCTTAGTGAAAACCCAATAACCAACCCTTAGGGTACATGCGTAAACTTGTCTTGCTTTCCCTATATCTATGTTAATTTTGTCCTTGCCTAAGCAAAAGGTCAATGTAACTTAGTTTTCATTTAATTTGGAATTCCTCCATCTGTGACCTTCCTTATGTGACCGTGCTACATTTACTAGAAAACACCTAGCACAAGTAAATGATGAGAAGTGATCTCATTGTGTGAAGTGGCCACTGTCAAAGAACATATTTGAGAGCTCTTTAAACCAACGAAACCCCCGTATGCAAACGGACATATGTAAATGTAGGTAATTTAGCATAAACCACAAACAACTCTTCTTGCAACCATCAAAGTTAACATGTTGCGGAAACTGCTGTTGAAATCGGGAATTTCTACTTAAATATTGTATTTCCGAATTCATAACATACTTCGTTGAACTCAATGTTACGTCATCACTAAAATTATAACCAAGAAGTTGAAAAGTTTAAGACCCTAAGTGAAGTTTCAAAACCGAAAACGTAAAAGCAGTTGATTAAGGAGGCTTAGATTGAATATTAAGTTACACCGTAATAAAAAGAAAAGATCTATCTTAGCATTTTCAATAGCACTCACACGTGGCTATAATCCCTTAAAGTTGGTTTCTTTCAATAGCATATGTTCCTTAATTAATATGTGTCACAAATCAAGTAGAGTGAACATTAATTAAAACCGTTCCGAACCTATTCTGTCCCGATTATAGGTCTTTGTGAAGTCCATTGTAGTAGTTGTGAGAAAAAGATCTTTGTATATCTACGTGTCATAAAGTTGAGAACTGATTCCTTCCCTGTAAATCCTATTTAAAAGTAGTACCTCTGAAAGTCTTTCCACTTAGATTGAAAGTTTAATTGAAAATAAATACTCATGCATAAAGGTATACTCATTCATTATTCACTTACTTGTATTTAAGTCAAGCCGGTTTGGATGAAGATTCTTTGGAAGAGGATTGATGAAAAGGACGAAGAAAATTAAAAAGTTACATAATTAAATATTCACGAGGATGCTAGTGTGCCACATTTACTTCCTTTCCATACAAGTAAAGAAAGGGAGTTGAATCTTCAAGAGTTGGAATTAAAATCCTCGTCACACACGCCAAAAACGAATTAGGTGCTGCAATGGAACAACAACAGCTGATATAATATACTATCATTGAATTTAAACGTTGACACAACCTCCCAAAGAGTATTCTTAGCAGGTTGTTCGAGGACCCTTTCTCACCCGTCCATCAATGCCAATTCTTGTAATGATCTTTAATTAAGTGCGTGAAGACAAGAGAGAGAAACACAGAGTTTTACTACACAGAGCTTCAGTCGCAGACGACAAATACAATACCTAAAATGGCAAAATATTCCCTCTCTCCCAAACAAACTTACCTACTAATAGCTATTATTGAATTTCTACTTCAATTTTCACCAAGTCCAGCTCAAGCTCTAGAGATTTCTTCATCGCCCAACTCTTTCGTTTCCTTCGTAACACAATCGTCAACAGCTTCATCAACGTCAGAGCCTACCGACAAAGCGAATAATAAAAAAGTCGTTCGTACTAATAAGCACAAGCACAACAAACCTTTAGAACCCAACAGCTTCAGGGAAAACTTGACATTCGCACACACCATTCAACTCAAGACTTACTTTTCGGAGACGCTGCAGGAAGCAGATAATCTCACAATGACCTCATCCCTAGTCGTGGGGTTAAGCAGTAGCATGGACCACCTTGGAAACCTAGCTGAGATAGTTAAAGATCCGGATTTCCAAGTCCCGGAAGCCCTCCTCATATTTGAATTTCCCGTATCGTTGGAAAATGGTGGATGTAATTATAATGGTAATAATTTCATCCCTCCTGCGTATTCATACGATGGGAGCTATGAGAGTCCCTTTTCCCTACTCTCCGTCAGAAGTCAGTTAATGGGACCAGCATTTTCTCGTATCTTCGAACCCTCAGCAGGAGAAGTCAATTGTCATTGTTCCAGCGCTTTTTTCCCATTCACGGAAGATTATTACCCATTGATGGAAACAGCGATGGAATTGAGTCAACACTGCATCCCGTCTGGTCACCTCAGCGTGGATATTAAACCTATTATCGACAATTGGCTCCGACGGAATCAGGATTTCTATCACCGGTCTCTAGACACGCTTGTCTTTTCTATCGTAATTGACAGCCCGGTAACGAACTTTTTCCCAATTGAGTCAGCAAAGCTAGTCCTACACGTCGACTCCATTCTAGATCGTAAGTTCTCACTTGCTTTTTATTTTCTCATTCGTCATCCTACTTGTCAGTGCTTGTAGTATATGTTAAACTGTATATCGTTCTCATATCGCGCTCGAAATTCAATCCGGGTATTAAATAATATTCTGTGTTTTTACTACCATGCTGTGATGTATCCATCAAGACTGGGCCAAAATTTTATTCAAGTGGCTAGAGTAGGTAGGCACATCAAGAGGCACTTGAAGCTGCTACTAGAGTTTAAAAAATCCAATAACAAAATATACCTAATGCGTAAGTTAATTACAGGATGATACACTGATGATTTTCCCAGCTTGTTTACGAAAGATTGGTTAATAAACTTTCCTTCCAATAAAAATTATTTTTGCAAAACTTAAATTGTTTTGATTTTAGTGTTCCAATGGGAAAACCAGTTTTTGTGCTGTCCTAGTTCCAACAGGTTAATAAATATATGTACATATGAATTTTAAAATGAAGTAGGTAGTATGTACTTTTATACAAGGATGAGCCCATTAATATTACAGTTAGACCACTTGAGAATCTAATTGAGTGATTTCACTAAATGTTATTGGTTTTCATTAGCAATTTATTAAACCCGGGCTTGAGTGAAATTAATTTAGCTACTATACTTGCAGATATTACGAATTTACCCTGATTTGATGTAATAATTTCTTGTTCAAGCTCACTTGGAGCACGACGAGGTAGTCTGGTTTTTAGGGGCATCGTTAGCGCGTTATATGCCTGAACGTTTGGAGGTCTGTATGTCCGCCTGTGGACAGGATAACTCAATAAGACATTTGATTTTTGCTGAAACTTGGTACCCCAGGTCTCCAGATATACGGCTTGAATTAATTCTAAGTTGAGTCACATCGGTTTACCCGTTGTGGAGTTACCCGGATCGTCTTCATAAATCCTTGCAAAGCGATTATTTTTATTGACATTGAGGAATAATTAAGTGTGATGGGAAAATCCATAATGAAAGTAATACTTTTCTTATTATACTTTTCTCGGTACTGTAAGTACATTAATATGCCAATATATTATATTTCTAATAATACGTATCAGTAATCAGTAGATATAGAGTTTTGTTGGTCTGATAAAAACGAATGATTGTGACCACTTAAAACAAGCTCTTCAGTTTTGATTGAACACATCCGCTCAATTCTTTGAAATATTGTCAACTTGCTAAAGTAAGTATGAGAACTACAGGTACTTGTGAAGTAATTGAACTGCGAGCAGATCTAACAAGATGATTTGATGGAAGTTTGAAGATCATTACTCATTTAATATTTAATTCGAGTAGGAAGCATACGTGAATAATTACTTTTCCGAGTCAGTTGAAGTGTATACTGTAGATGATTTATGAAAAAGTCTAAACAAAATATAGTACCTAATAATATTGGAGACCAAGAGAAGCAATAACGCTTAGGCAATAATATCTTCGTTCAAATTTTATGACGATTTTAGAATGAACTACTGGTTACACTCTTGAAGTTCTGGGTTGCTTCTGGCCAAAAGAGTTTTAAAGAAAATCTCCACACTTGTTCGTTAGATTCTATTATTCCGCCTCAGAGAGTCATTGGGTGTAAATATTTTATTAATTTGGAGAAAACTTCAGAGGAATTTTTTATTTCCTTTTACCCGTGTGTGTGTCAACGAAAAGTTCTCAATTCTCAGATTGAGTTCCTAAGGGAGTAATTATAAAAACGGAATAAATGTTAATTAGCAGCAATATGCTCTCGTGTGAATATGTATCGCTACATAGTTCGTACCGTAGTCAAAGCTACGTGATATAAAGTTGACAAAAATCCACTTTAGTTCTAGGTAATATAATTTGGGCATGTTAAGCTCTACTTGAAAAACCCTCCAGTACCAATAAGGTTATTTCCAGGTATATGTAGGTATTTATAAACTAGGTTTGTTTCTGTGAATGAAGTTTGCTTGCAGCTGACTTGTTGCCTGACACTTTAATGACCAAACTTGTGACTTTCATCTGTGCTTTCTTGTGGACCCAGAAAAGTTGTTGGGAAAAAGTCCCGAGAAATCTTAACTTAACTTTCAGTGATTTGGATGTAATGCAAATATGGTAACTCAAGTTTTTTGAATATTGGTAGGTGGAATTTAATTCTATTATGTTCTAACAAGCAAAAATTCCTGTGTTCCTACTGTATTTGCTACTGACCATACATAAAAATTGTTTTGATAACAATAATAAAAGACCTTGTTGAATTCATTGTGTTCAATCCTACTTATCCTTGATGGTATATCTAAAGTAAGACTTCTATGGAGAAGCCCTCCTCAAAGTTTTCACACAGGGCAGCCAATGTAAACATGTTGAAGATAAGGAGTGCCTGGGGATAAATGTATCCATAAACAAGTGTATATATGCGCTTAGGTATACAGCAAGACAGTCATTGGCCTGAATGTGCTTGGGGTTTACCAAAACACATTCAGTTTCTTCAATTAAATTTCACCACCTGAAATGTTTGTCTAGTGAAAGAAGAACAGGAAGTAAGGAATAACTTTTGTGTAGCATCGTGTATACTGAAGATGTTTTGAAAACCGTACATGAACTATATCTTATATTATTCAAATGATGTGTGACTATTAATATGGACCCTAATAATGCCTCAAAATTTTTTAAAGCAAACAAAACATTAAATTGAAATGATTAAATTACGATTCACGAATCAAGCAGTTTAATAATATTGGGGTTTTTTAGCTGAATAGAAGATTATTCGAAAGGTAATAATGCTGTTGAAAAAATGTTTTCCACAATGGCAACAGCACCTGCCAGTTGAATAAATATTTAGTATAATTTGGCTATAGTCAATAAATGATTTTTCATCTATGGAAATATTGATCATTCTTTTCTATTCCCAGAAACGGTTTAAGTATATTCAAGGCTGTTTTTACAAAAATAAAACCATAGTACAAACATTTGAGCAGGGTTGTGTTATCTATTGTGGTTAAAGTTTTTATTTAGCGTTGGCACATGTTGTTTTGTTGATCTCTCGGTATTCATATGTGCTTTCACAGTATTTGCACGAGTCTTGTGACGTCCTCCCACCAATGCTAATGTCGAGTTAATAATAATGCCTAAGCACGATTGCTGCAGATACATCACTGCACTGGAGCAAAATACTTCATATCATATAATTGAATGCTTAATATTCGACATGAAGTTTCAGTCAAAACAGGTTTCACGTGTAGGCTATGACAACACCTTGAAAGGCCAGTACAATATAAAATATAAAATTGTTTAACTCACGGAGTGGCGCTCAAAATTAATAATGGTATGTAGGGTGAAAGTAGGTGCTTGTAATGTAACCAATGTGTACATGTTTTTATCTCCTTGTATTTCTTTCACCGGTGCTACAATTTTAGAGGTTCCAAGACAGATATTTATCCCGAAATTTGTAAGTGTATATCATGAAGTTATTTTTGTTGACATGATGTAACCAAATTGGTTACATCTATATATACATATACTATACGAATAGATCTCAGCGCGCTTCGCGCGCTTTCGATCTACTCGTCGGCGACTCTGGGTCCCCCCACGCCCCCCCCACCCCAACCCGCCCCCTTCTCTACTCGCCCATCCCACTTTGTATCACGGGATTAGGTAGCATTTACCAAAATATTAATTTCGAGTAGATCTCAGCGCGCTTCGCGCGCGTTCGATCTATACTTGTCGGCGACTCCAGGTCCCCCCACCCCACCCTTTCCCGCAATCACGGAATGACGGAATCACGGTCGTCACAACGAAATTCTCTCTATTAATAATTTCGTTGTGACGACCGTTGAATAATTTGTAAATTGCACGGAAACTATTTGCAGTTTTTAATCACAGGCGCTTAGAGTAAATCCCTTTGCTGTTTATTGAAAATATTATTATACCTTCTGTAAAAAATATTGAGTTAAAATTCAAAGCTTCAACATACTTGGCGTTGGCGTTATATTGGTATGTACGATGTTTCCATTTTTCTTCAAAATTTATTCTTTTACAAATTAAATTTTACCGCAATAAATAGTAGTATGTACCCCAATAGTAGTATGTACCGGTATGCGAAAGTGAGGTTGTCGTCTTTCTTGAAGACCCTTCTAATTTCTTACTGCGATGCATCAAAAAAGAGAAAACAGCAGGTTTTTTTCGACAAGTTAACATATGCCCCCGGAATGTTACTTCAATCAAAAAAGCATCTAAATGTTCTCCACCGCATCAACAATCATCGTGTTTGAACTCAAACCAGAAATCTGTGGCTTTACAGCAGCAAAAATTACTTCAAGAGGAACAATCCCTGCTGACGCAGAACCAACTTTTAATAAGACAACTAAAAGTGTTGTGCGTACATGAAACAGAAATACAACAAGCCTAAAGCAGGGGAATCTCTATCTCAACAACAATAAACATAACCCGAGAGCAAGAGTTGAATTTCAAACAGCAGGGTTCTATTGTTCAACAATTAGAATCAGCATCACTATAAAACATCAAACTGTGCTGCAACAACTGCAAAGTTTGACATTTCTACAACTGGAATAATTATCGCTTTGTAAAGTAATTATCGTAACTGAAGGGGCAAATAGTATGAACATCTTTACAACTTTACGACAGAACAAAATTACTGCTGGTACCATTTGATTTGTTGTAAATATGAGATGTCAAAATTAACATTTGTAATTTTTGAGTTTTCCTATGACGCAGTAAACTTTCTCTTTAAGAGATACTTTGTTTATGCATATCATGCATTATTGTGTACATAAGGGCTCACTATGTATCACTATACATATCTGAAAATACCTTCAAAAGGGATTAGTTTTTATAGTGGTCTCTTATATCGAGAGTCCATAATGTATTATCAATGATAATTTCGGCCGTGCTTTTTAAACGCTGTGTTTATTTTTGCATTCGACAATTTTTTTGAAATAACTCCCAGTAGCAACAAATTTTTAGCAAGTCGTAATATTTTCATATTTGCCTGGTCAACGAGGATCTATTAATGAATCTATCAATAATTATTACATACGTAAGTAATGTGTAAATTTAATTCCCGTTCAAGCATAAATCAATACTATTATGTATGTATAGTAATAATAATGGCTACGGCAAAAGCTTACGGTCTATGAAACTACTCATTTCAATAAGTTGTAGAACAATACCGATTATTAATTTACTCAAAACAATGCACAAAGAAATTCATACGGTTTCAAGGCGGTGAAATTAAAAATCATACGCTACATAAGCTTCTGTTCGTTGTACTTATGTGTATTACAATAATAGCTTTGAAGTTTCAAGATAAATGACAAAAACCAAATAGCCCATATGTATATGTATTTAGGACTCTGAAGTAATTTTAATGAGAAACTAATTTCTCCGATTATATTCTTATTATATAAAGTTTTAAACATAAATGGCAGAGTAATAATTATTAATACTTCATTGTGTGTAATAGCTACATCTCATTAAATTTTTTGAATTACCAAGGACAATTGAAGCCTCGTGTCAATTAAGGCCGCGTGCCAATTAAAAACCCAGCAATATTTCGCACAACGAAATCGACAAAATTCATCGTAGATTCCCGCTCGAAATTATGAAATCCTCCTACTTTAATCCCAACATTTTGAATCCCGCGTAATGTTTTGTCAACGAATTTCCCTTCCGTCACACTCAGGCAACAGATTTTTGAAGCAATACGCAACTCCTGCTTGAAAGTTTTAAACTTCTCTGGAATGGCAAACGCTTTGTCGTAAATTACCGCAAAGGCGATGATTGAATTGAAGGTTAGTAGGGCAAACAAACATGCTAGCGTAACATTTTCATGGACATTTCGGATGGTGTAGTACCCGCTAAGAATTGTGCAGCAGAGGCATAAAAACTTCAACCCGAAGATTAACCTTGATGAAATCGTATTAAAAAGTACCAACAGGAGGCGCATTCGGTGACAATATTCGGCTTCGTTAATGATGTTCACTGCACGATTCTGTGTAAGGTTGTATTCTCTAAAACAAATAAATAAGTACGATATATACAGGCTATAAATAAATTGGAATTACAAAATGAATACAATTAAATATTATAGCACAATTACATAATAATAAAACGAAACGAAAACTAATTTATGTATAACCTCAGAATATTGATTTTGTGCTCGAAAACATTCGTTATTTTCTCAAAGAATAACAGCTGCATATTCACATTAAAAGTGGCGTAGACTGTCCAGAAGATTGCAAAGACAAATTCAATAGTTAGCAATCCTACAAAAATGGACGATGTTTGCAGGTATTCGGGTACGCGGTTGTAGAAGTGCATGCTCATCTTCATGTACGCTGCAACTGAGGTGATGAGAATGTTGCTGGCTGTGAAAAGAACTAAGCATCCCAAAGCTGCTAGTTCCTGCAGTGAGTAGCGAAAAATATTTTTTCGAATTTTGCTTCCTTTTCTGCCAGTGTGTAAACCTGAAATAGGACGTCAAAACCAGGAAATTAATTTGAACTCTATTACATATTTATTGTTTTTTTATTCCTATTATTATTTTTTTTATTATTATAATTTTTATTATTATCTGTATTATTATAATTTTTATTATTATCTGTATTATTATAATTTTTATTATTATCTGTATTATTATAATTTTTTTTATTATTTTTATATTTTTTTTAAAATTATGATTACTATTTTTATAATTTTTTTAAAATTATGATTACTATTTTTATAATTTTTTTAAAATTATGATTATTATTTTTATTATTAATATTATTTTATTACTATTATTTTATTATTATTAATATTATTTTATTATTAT
>JAQGAK010003357.1:0-15415 GCA_034696945.1 Lipothrix lubbocki
AAACAATTATGCATGTAATTCTAGGAGCATTTATGAATAAAAATACTGAAAGCAACTATGATTATAAAAAGAAGATTTGGTCCTGTAGTCCTTCAGATACGAACGAATAATTTATGGTTCAGGAAAATAGGCTGTAAAATCTCGTGTAGTATGAGTAACCGGTTGGAGAAGCGTTTAGTGTTAAAATGGCATTTCCAAGCGAAAGTTACTTAAACCAACGACTTGCTGGCTCGTACAGTGGAATGACGGGATTTTTAAAGAACCAGCCTCAATATAAATCAAAGACAAATCTTGAAAATGATTTATTAAAACTTAATACATATTCTTTGCATAAAGATATACGGAAGAGATGGAAAAGACGAAAAATATTAGTTAATTTTATTTCGGAAATCTGGGCGGCTGACCTGAAAGACATAGGAAATATGAAAGTTGAAAACGGAAATAATACGTTTATATTATTTGTTGTAGATGGTATGTCTAAAAAAGCTTTTGCAAGGTTTATTAAGCATAAGACAGCGGATGAAATGATTGTAGCTTTTAAGTCTATTCTAAAAGAGGCGGGTAATGCACCTACATTCTTATTCACCGATTTCGGTAAGGAATTTGTGTCTTCTAAATTCCGGTTGTTTTTAAAAATGAATAAAATTAAGCTCTATCAAATCCATAGCCATCTGAAAAGTGCGTGGGTTGAGAGATTGATAAAAAGTATATTTACAAAATTACAACGCTACATGACTGAGTATGATACGAAAAATATTTTAGACGTTCTTCCTGATTTCATTAAAGCATACAACAACACGTATCATAATTCCATAGGTAATTTCATGTTTATGTAAACGTAGAATATATTTTCGTTAAAAAATTATTAATTCAATCGTTATATTAAGGTATGGCGCCAAATGCTGTCCGCGTTGAGGATCAGTATGATATTTGGTCTAAAATGTTTGGCAAGTACTTTGAAAATATGAATAAACCTCGTAGACCTCCGAAATACAGGGTGAATGATCTCGTAAGAATATCCCGAGCCAAACTTCTTTTCGAGAAGGGTATGAAAGAAAAAGTAATAATATAAATAATTTAAATTATAAGGTGCTTATTATAAATTTATCTTACGTGTTGAAAGGTTATTCGGAAAATTTCTCTCGAGAAGTGTTTAAAATTGTCAAAGTACAAAACACATTTCCCTGGACGTATTTACTTGAGGATCTGACACCAGTGCATGACAGCATAACAGGTATAACCGTAAACTAATTTTATTAGTCTAAACATTTGTTTACCAGTATTTATTGTTTTAGGGGCATTTTACGAGGAAGAACTTACGTTAGCTTACCCGCGAGAATAATTATAAAGAAGAAAAAATGAATTCATTATTGCTAAAACCAGATAATATAAATCATTATGCGATGTTGTCCAATGCAGCAAATGTTTCACAGAATGCATTGGGAAGCGAGATTGTAAATATTTTAGAACCTGCTTTGCGTTTATCTTCAAACGAATATGACGTCGGAGTTGTAAGTGTGAGATACACAATTTCTACGAAAAACGTTGAAACTTTGTTTAAAAAATCGGAAACAATTTTAGATGATGCTCCTGTAACTAAAACAGTACCAGAATCGGAGCATGAAACACCTAAGGGTCCATTATATCCTGGGATTAAACCTCCTGAGATAGTTTCAATGAAATTTGCAAGAATACCAAATGAACGTTTCTTGGAATTTTTGACAAGAATTAATCGTTTTTTGTCAAATAGTCAAATTGCACTTGCCTTTACATGGCAAATCATTAGTGATAAGATTCTTGTTACTCTACGTTACACATCCACCAACGTTAAAGAACATGTAATATTGTCTGACAATATGGCTAATTTGTTAGGATTTACCCAAAAAAACTTTTATTTGGGATCGTTTACGGCGAGTGAATTGACTTCAGATCAGTTTTTTGAAGAGGTACCGCTAGCTGACTTTTTGTATATAAGTTTAATACAATATCCATACAAACTAAATTTAATTACAGTTGAACAGCAGATTACAAGTATTTTAGTAGATAAAATAGGAAAACAGAAAGATTACAAAGAATTTTTTTCGGATGTAGTTAAAAAATTTGACGCTGTTGGCTATAATGTATCGATTAGTTTTGACAATGAAAATAACTGTACTGTGTCGGTTTCTACTCCTGCAAAACATAATTCTGACTTTATAACTTTTCCCGCTCAACTTGCTACTGCTATTGGATTTGCCGATCCGAAATTTCCAGCTGGAGAGCATAAATCCGTAATTCCATTTGATAACAAAGTATTTTTGGAAATTCCAACGAGCGAACATTTATTCTTTGAGCTTGGTTATACAGATCAAGTTTTTCTTTCAATGAAAGAACCAAAAACCCTTGGCGTTGACGATGTTTTTGCCGAACTTAATAATACGTTCAAAGAAAATAAACTCAAAGGTTATGAAATTAATTTTACATATGATAACGGCGAATTAGTTCTAAACGAAATCCCAGAACATACAACAATTGATTTACCGCCTAAACTTAAAGCTTATTTTGGAATTGATCTCGAAACATTATTTAAAAGTAATATGAGAGTTCCTGTGGGCGAAGATATTGTTGAACAAGAACAAGACAAGGTTTATGAAGAGACAGACGGAGATGAAATTGAACCAACGCCGTCTTTGCAGAATCCTAAACGATTACTGTTGACCTCAAATTTTGTTGAAAACCAATATTTTCGTAATCATTTAGTTCCCATGATTTGTGAAACTAGCATTGACGTTGAGAACAAATCAGAAGTTCTTCAGCAATTTAATCCAGTATTATATTATCCTCTCTCGAGTGAACATCTCGAGATTGTACGAATAAACTTTTTAAGCGAGCATCTAATCCCAATTGACCTATCAGGAAACGAAATTGCCGTTCTCCTTCACTTCAAACCTAGATACTAAACAATGAGGCAAGTCGAATGCGATGAAAAGGCCTGCTACCTCCAGCCTTCTCATCAGTTGCAAAGCGGAGGTGGACTCACTAACAGCGGAGCTCTATTAAATTCTGGAACCGGAGGACTTTCATCAGAAGCATCAAATTATCAAATACCAATTACATCTCTTCAAACTACAAAGAAAAAGCGCAGGACGCAGAGAGGACGCGGTAAAGCTAAGCGGCGAACCAAAGCTAAAAAGCAGTATAAGAAACGAGTAATAAGAAAACCTGCTATCAAGAAACGAAAGCGGAAAGCTCAAGTTGGTCTTGGTAAACGAAGGAAGACTGTATTAAAGCGCAAGTGTATAAAACGTTAAAATGGAAAACACATCAATCTTCGACACTAAAGCTACTGTATATGAAGGTAGCAAGCAAAGTCTAAATAGTTATCTGTCAATCTTTGATCTTCCGCCGACGGATGTAAGCACAAAGTCAGCTGTAGAATATGTACCTTCGTTCCCGCGCGGATCATTAAAGGAATCATTTTCTAATTTAGAGTTTGTGTTGAATGCAGATAATTCTGCTTATTTGAATTTAGATGACAGTTTTATGACTCTTAAATGCAGAATTGTGAAGCAGGACGGGACAGAATGTGATGAGCATAACGTCGTTGCTGCAAGTTCAAATATGTTTCATAACATTTTTTCACGCCTTCAAGCTTTTGTAAATGGGGAGTTAGTCTCAGATTCTTCCAATTATTATCCACATATTGCATTTGTACATAGATTACTATCTTCAACACCTACAGAGAAGAAAAATGAAATGCAAGCAGAATTTTGGTATCCTAATTCAAGTCCTGAAGTTTTTAAAATTACTGATGAAGGATTTAAAACTCGATACGAGCTTAGTAAAAATTCCAAGCAATTTACGCTTTTAGGAAAACCTTGCTGTAGTATTTTTAATCAAGTACGTTGGTTACCAAGCGGTACAGAATTGAGATTATTGTTTACACGGTCTGATCCGACATTTTGTTTGAATGCCGAATTAGATACGCTCGCCCCTTTCTCGGGAGTCCCGTATAAATTAATTTTAGACGAAGCTATTTTCTATGCTTCCCGGAATCCCGTCTCTCAAAAAATATTAGATATGCATCGGCATCAGTTGTCGATTGGAAACACATGTAAATATCCTTTGAACGACTATGAAATAAAGCAGTTTGCAATAGCAAAAGGATTATCCTCAGGATCCACTGACGGCATATTTTTGGGAAAGATACCAAAAATGATTATTGTGGGGATTGTAAGTACCGCGGGGTTTTTGGGAAAATTAAGCAAGGACCCGTTTCGCTTTCAACACAAGCAACTATCACAGATTGATGTTACTTGGGATGGACAGCAGGTTCAGTACCGTACAATTAATTACAGTTTTAAAACTGATAATGCAGCAAGTTTTGATGACTTTCTTATCGGTCTTCGAACATTAAAACGAACTGCTGCGTCTGAATTACTGGGAAATGGATTAAATCGATTTAATTATACTGCTGGAAATGTACTTACTGCAATTGAATTTCTTCCCAATCAAGCAAATGCTTTAGCCATTAACTCGCAAGGTCGCATAAAAATAGGAGTAAAGTTTAGAGAGCCGTTAGATGAACCTGTCACAGTAATGCTATTTTGTATGTACCAATCTATGATGGAAATTGATGCAACAAGAAAAGTTACTATTGAAAGATGAATGAAAATGAAATAAGAGAATCCCTAAAAAACTTATTTAAAATATCCAATATAAAAACCCGATTTTACGTTGTTGCTGCAGATACTTTATGTTCCACTGTGGACTTTGATGATTTACCCGCTTTTATTATTCAAAATAATGAGCGCAAAATTCAGCGAGGAGGCCATTGGCTTTGTTGGTATGTTGTAAATGCGGAACAATGTGAATTTTTTGATTCGTTAGGTAAAAAGTATGACTACTATGCCAACTTGGATATTCCTACCAAGGTTACTGCACAAAATTGTGTCCAAATCCAAAGTAATTATTCAGAAAGTTGTGGAATGTTTGTTATAGCTTTTTGCTATTTTCGCGCTGTGGGAAAATCATATCAAGAGTTTATAAAATGTTTTAGAAAATCGTACGAGTATAATGAAAAACTTGTCAGAAATTTAGTAAAGTGTTCATTTAAAAGCGTATAAGAATTATTGTGTAAATATTTGCCTCTCGAAATTTTGACCTCAGTACAAGACTATTCTTCATTCTAAGCAGTCAGATATGGATGCAATCAATTTTAAAATTCCACACCCATGCACTATTTCAGTTGTGGGTCCGACCGCGTCAGGAAAATCAACGTTGATTTTTGAAATGATTCGAAAGAGAACCGAATTGTTTGATGTGCCTCTGAAAAAGGTAATATACGTGTATTCGGAATTTCAACCCGCATTTTATAAACTACAGCAAGACGAAAGTGACGTGCACTTTATTAACAAATTGAATGAACTTGATGAATTGGTTGAACCCAACTGTCTTATTATAGTTGATGATAAAGCAGACGAAATTTCAACGGGAGAAAACAATGAAATAATTACCAGGTATTTCGTGAAATCTGCTCACCATCGGCAAGCTTCTATTTGTTTAATCTTACAGAATATGTATGTCAAAAATCTTCGGACAGTAAACTTAAATACACAATTACTTATAATATTTGACCAACCGCGTGATAAGTCATCGTTCAATTATGTAGCCAGACAAATTTGTCCAGGCGAAACAAAATTTTTGGAATCAGCCTATAGAAAAGCTGTTGGCGGGAAAATGTATGCATATATTGTTCTGGATTTGCATCCGAGGAACAAAAAGTACAAGTATTGGGTCAGGTCATGCTTATTTTCTGATAGCAATTGCGACGTTTATACTCCGAATTAAAAAAAGTGTAACAATGGCAAATCGTGCTGAAATTTTCTATCCATTTTTATCGAAACTAGCTTTTGCAAATAAAAATAATTTTGTAAAGCATTTAAAAAATGCTTCAAAAGCAAAGACACTGGCTATCATTGAGGTCATTGTTAATATAGGCACTGTCTGTAACGAACTTACTAAAAAAGATAAGAAAATTATAGAGCGCATTGAATCGTCACCCGGTAAAATATCGAATAAATTTCTAATAAAGCGAGCTAAGCATATCCAGAGCCTATTGCAAAAAGCTATATTTGCATTTATAATCTGTGAAGTTTTACAACTATTATTTCATAATGGCTAAAGTTATGAAGGTCATAGATCCAACTTTATATGATAAGCTGATTAGTATATATAATTCACAACTGCAACATAATATCGAAGAAAATGCGAATTCTAGCAATGCATCGGAAAATAATATGAACATTAGTACTGAAAAGCCAAACACTAATATACACGCAACGGAAAAAGTGAAAGATAATAAAGAATCTCATGTTGTTCATTGTTGTTGTTATAAATGTCCTAATAATTTGAATCATGGCGGTAATAAACTACAAGATTGGATAAGAGTAAATGACAAAGTTGAAAAAAATGTATCTGACATATCTAACAACCTAGTTGATGACAATGTCGAGTCTCAAGCATCATTTGCACCAGTTAATGATAGTAAAATATTAAAGACAGGGATGAAGTTAAGAGGCAAAAAGCAAACAGGAAAAGGCAAAGTAGTGAAAAAGAGAAAACCTAAAGAAAGCAAAAAACTAAAGAAAAAGCGTCAGTCTTATTCAAGCGCTCGAACGAAGAGGTTGAATAAAGTTTGGAGATAAATCATGGATTATACAGCAATGGAATCTAATAACGACTTGTTAATAAATAATATAAATATGATCATTAGATCATTGTTACATGACCAGCATGGCTTATCATTCAATAATATGTCTGGAGCAGATGACAACATTATTGCTGAAAGTCCTAGTAGTAAGTTTTTCAATATGATGAGCATATAAAGATATATGTATGTATGCTTGTAAGTATGTATGCATGTGGATGTTAATATTAGGATTCATGATTTTTTATTCTAGTGATGTGCTTTACTGTCCTTCTTCTATTTATCCTTGTGGTAATAAAGCTTTACAAATACGGCACTAAAATATATACACACCTAAAACGCGGGAAGGAAATAAACGTCACGGACTCAGCGGACCCTTTCCCTCCTTTGAGAATGTGAGGAAAACTATACATAACTTTTTGGAGGGGAGGACAAAGTGTTTAGATGGTGCTTGCGAAGCTTTTCAACTAGCATTTCCAAGCAGCACTTGTGACAATGAGCAACGTCAACAAACAAGCACATACATTTCCATGTATTCAATATGAAGCCACAAGCTATCCAGAACCTACAAAATGTGGAACAAGGAACCAGGTGGGTAGATATCACATATACATATGTACATACATTGTATATGTATAGACAACATACTGCAACTATTACTATGTATGCATTCTTCTCATGTACTTCTTAATGTTCCTTATAGATTCTCCGGTGTTCTCTTCCCTACTGTCAATTCTATTGCCGTCAGTATGTTTTATATGACGCACATATAGAAAATTCGCACTTGTGTGAGCATTGCGCACGCTATATAAGCAAGAAGCATTTACATAAGTGCCCCTGCCCAGAAAAATATTTGGCTCATACCGACAAAAACTACACGCTTGACTTGGATGACTTCTCCGAGTATTCGAGAAGTCATTTGGGGGCAGTTGTAAAATATAAGTATAATAACCTCTTTCACACGCCAGATATTTCTGAATGCTTTGGCATCGTCTTTGATTCGCTAAAAAAATTGCTTCTTCAGCTTTATGATATTCATTCAATTATGAGAATTGAAATTGCTCTGGCCATTCTCATGGAAAAAGAGATTAATTTAGACGAAAATGAAAAAGTAATAAAAAATGCTACAATATACTTCAAGAGTGAGAACAAGGATTTATTTGATAGACATGGAATAGAGTCAGTAATTTGGGAATGTTCAGATGAAATTGTCAATAAAAAGAACATTTTTGAACGAAATGGAAGTGGGTGGAGGTCAAAGAATATTGAGTCCTTTGAATTAAAAATAGCTGAACTCCGACTGATGAACAATGCCCATGGTAGATCGCATTTGAGAATGCCGTTTTTATTCCGTAAGAAAGGGTATTTGAATTTTAAAAATTACGATGACTTTTGCTTCAAATGGTGTGTACTTGCTGGTCTATTTTGGGACGAAAAAATTAAAGAAAATAAAATAAAAAACATTGGTAATAATAATCTCAAAAAACATTTAACATGGAGAAAATTTGAGAATTTGATTGACTTTTCGAGTGTAAACGATGGAGCATGTGTAAATCCGCACGATAAAATTACATATTTTGAAGAGGCAAATGGAGTTGCAATAAATATTTTTAGCCATAAAGGAGAAAACGTCATTTTAATTAGAAAATCAAGAGCAAAATTTGAAAAAATTATAAATTTATTTTTAATACATCAAGAATTGGAAAATTCAGTTCAGTATCATTACGTTTTAATCACAAATTTGACATCATTTCTTCATGAAGCAGGAAGCAAAGTCACTCGGCACAAATGTAATTTCTGCCTGCGGAGTTTTACAAGTTTAAATTTACTACAAAAACACACCGACATATGTAAGAGCAAAGATTGCAAATATGAATTCCCTGCAGACGATAAAGTAATTGAATTTACACGATTCGAATTGACAAATTATCAACCTTATTTTATTGCATTCGATTTTGAATGTTTTTCCGTACCGCTTGAAACTAAAAACAAGCAAGCAAATACTACATACATGTATGAATACATTCCAGCTTCATACAGCATTGTTGTTTTACACAACACGGGGTCTTCCGCAGAACTGTTAGCTACCGAATACTATGACGGTCCAAATGTAGTCGAACACTTTTTTACAAGAATTTTTCACTGGGGAAAAGAATTACTAACTGAAATCCGATTTACAAACAATTATGTGGATCCCACACCTGAAGAAGAGGAAAGGCATAGACTAGCAACACATTGTACACACTGTAAAAGAGAGTTTAGTAACCAGGAAATTAATATTGACGAAGAACTCGAAAATTTGGAATTCGATTCAGATGGGGATTTAATTAACGAATCTTCGGATTCTGAGGACGATGAGCCCTCAACGAAAAAAACCAAGCACACTAAGCCAGTCATTAAATGTTACCATCATCACCATGATAAAGGTATTAAAAAGTTTTAGGAAATTCTACATGCACATATGTAAAGTTTAAGATACTAATAAGAGTTTATTTATTTCTAGGAATTTATTTAGCAAGTCTCTGTCAAGTGTGTAACTTAAAAATTAAATATAAAAACATTCTTACGTGCGTTTGTCTTAATGGTCAAGGATTTGACTTTCACATTTTAATTAAAAATTTAAAATCAAAGCTTTTCGATCTTTCGCATGTCAACGTCTTAGCAAAAAGCAAAGAAAAATACATTCAAATTGAAATCGAAGCTAATAATTTATACATTCCTAAGCTTAACAATAACTACTGGGAGGAGGAAGAGTTTAAATCGAACACTGGAAACCGTAAAGTTAAGGTCAGGTTTATAGACGTTTTTAACTTTCTTCCATTTTCATTGGCAAAGTTAGCTGACAATTTAGAAAAAGACAAAAGTAAATTGCTGCCAAAAATTATTACGCAAATTGTTAATTCTCATTTAATTCCGGAAAAAGTAATTACAAAATTTGACGAAAATAGCGTATCCTCACTCCTCCAAAAGCTCCCATTTCCATACACGTTTTTGTCCGGACCCAATAAACTACACGAGAATGTGCAAATACCAGGGCAAGAATATTTCACAAACGAGTTAAAAAATGAAGTATGTACAGACGAAAAGTATCAAGCTATACTGAATTTTTGTGAGAGATTTGGAATTAAAAACTTTAAAAATTACACTCATTTGTACACCGTTCTTGACACAGGCTTGCTTGCAATTATTTGGGTTGAATTTGTACACAGTGCAATGGAGAATTACGGGATTGACCCGACTTATTTGTGTTCTGCATCTGGTTTAGCATGGCAAGCATTTTTGTATTTTTCAGGGGAGAAGATAGATTATATTCGAGATAAAAGAATGCTGGACCTGATTGCTGAAGGTGTAAGAGGTGGTCCAGCTTTTTCTTGTAAAAAATACGTAGTTTCAAATTGTAAAAAGAATCCTTTAGGCTATGATAAAAGTCAACCAAGTACGCAAATTGTCTCATTTGATATAGTTAGTTTGTATAGTTTTGTGATGCAGAATAATTTGTTTCCAAAGAGCGACTATGAATGGGTAAATGTCTCCGAACTTGAAAAAATAAACTGGGAAGATCCTAGTATTCTCACGGATTCAAAAGGCTACATACTTAAAGTGGATCTTAGATATAGTGATGAGATTCATGATTACACAAGCGACCTGCCATTGATGCCGGAGAAAAGGTCAATAATTTTGTCAGAATTATCAGAGAATCAAACAAATGTGATGAAAAAATTAGGTGCCACTACTAGCAAACAGTTTTTAACTACTCCAAAATTAATTTTACATCAATATGACCGAACAGGTTACGTCTTGCATTATAAAACTCTGGCATACTACCTGAAAATGGGCGTAAAGCTAATGAAAATACACGAGGGAATTCGATTTACACAAACAAATTATTTGGAAAAATATATAACCTACAACGTCGAGCGAAGAAAATTAGCAAAAACAGAATGTATGAGAGCCTCCTTAAAATTGGGAAATAATAGCCTTTTTGGCCGGCTTTTAATGAAAAACGATAGTTTAGTGAAAATCAAGTTTTGTACCTCTAAAGCACAGTTTCAAAAAAAATTAAGTAATCCAAATTGCGTGGATTTCGACATAATATCCGATGATGTAACTGTAGTAGTGTTGAAACCTGACAAGATCATGCTTAATAGTCCTATTCAAGCTGGAATGGCTATTTTAGATTTAGCTAAAGAAGCTTATTATACAGCATACTATCAGCAATTAAAACATATATTTAATTCAAACATTTCTCTTATATATACAGATACAGACGGATTCTATTGTGAAATAAAATCGCCAGAATATGATTTATATGCGAAATTAGTAAGCAATCGCCATTTGTTTGACTGGAGTAAAATACCGAAGACCCATGACATTTTTAAAAATTTTGCAATGTATGAAAATTTACATATGCTTAATGCAAGTGTCTCTGGTAAGATTAAACTTGAGACATTAGATATTGCCGAGATGTGTGCTATAAAGTCTAAGCAATACTCATACATACAATATAATAATCTTGAGGAGTTGAAGGCTAAAGGCGTTCCATATTCTTGCTTGGCAAAATATGCATCGCATCAAACATACAAGGACATTATATTTAACAAAGATTTTAAGAGATGTGAAGTAAATCTGATAAGATCAGTCAACCATAATTTGTTTAATTTAAAGGTGGATAAACTATGTTTTCATGCGCTTGATGTCTATCGCTGTTACCCTAAGGACGAGGACATGAACTTTAGCCTTCCATTCGGAAATATCAACTTACGATGAAAAAATGTATGCAATGTCAATGCGATTATTTGAAATTTAGATCAGTAAGTACATATGAAACCATGTAAATATAAAGTATTTTTTATTTTTACAATTCACAAATTAAAATATTTAATTATAAAGTAAGAAACATTTCTCTAAGTAATTATTTCAAATAAGCATGCTTTTTAAAATTAAGTAACTAAGTTTAACATTTTATTTTAAATAAAAATATTACACAATTATTTTTTTACAATTTTATTACTGTGTGAATTGTTTATTGTATGACTTAGAAATACTTATTTACACAACAATGCCTTTCCTAATCTCCTAATATTAAATTTAGAATTTTATTGGTTTCGAGTTTGTTGTAAAAATCTTCTGCACGTCTTTTTAATCTTAAATCTTCCGCGATTTGTAGTCGCGTAGCATTAGTTTTATGTGAAAATCTTTTGTCGGAAATGACTTTATCTAGAATTTTAATATCTTCCAAGCGACGGCATCGGCTAAGCATGACATAGTCCAAGCCTACGCACATTTCAGTCTCTCCCAAATATACTGCAGCCTTGCTCATATTGGCTCCTTGAGATTTGTGTCCTGTGTACGCATAAGAGAGAGTTAAAGGAAACATTTTAAATTTTCGATGTGAGAAAGTTGCTGAATCCCAAATTAGTTCGTCTACGGGATAAACTGGAAAGCCTGGTCCATTCGGAGATGAAACAAAATAGGAACCGATGTAGGAACTAAAATCCACAGATATATAAGAAACATTCCCGTCCGCGCTCCTCTTTATGAATTTTACTATTCCGTGAGACCCGTTAGAAAGTCCAGCGGAAGAAGCTAAATTTTTTAGCAACATAACCTCTGCACCGACTGCAAGCTCTAGCTTTTGTATCTCATTCCTTATTAACATAATGTCATCTTCGTGAAATTTGCTTCGTAGTTTTTCACTGTTGAACTGTGCCACTTGTGCTCGATAAGGGAAAATATGCGGAGAGTCATCAAAAGTATGTATTTCATCGGGTCGTAAATTATTTTGTTGCCTTGACCTTAACAACATAATATCTGTATCGGTTGTTTCTTTGTTCTTTAGTCTTTGTAGTAAATCAAGGAATACTTTATCTTTTGAGGAATGACGAAACGGCTTTGTCAAATAATAAACATTATTTATAGACTTGTAAAACTTGTAAATCATCCTCAATTGTTGGGATTTTTTAATAGGAAGATATAATGGAGAATCCAGAACAGGAAAGGTTTGACTACAGCAGCCAAACAACACAATACTTCTTGAAGCAAACAGCTTATTCTTAAATCTTGCATTTGCAATGCGAAGTTGTTTGTCAATTCGAGAGAGTAATCTCAAACCTACTTGCGAAAACTCATCTATGAGTATAATCGAAACTGACTGCAATTTGATACGCATGAAACGACTCATACGTCTCTTCTTATCACTTTCAGATAAAGTTAATCCAAACGAACTATGTAAAGTTCTCCCTCCAATGTTGAAAGCATTGAGCCCCTGAAAGCTTGCAATAATAAATGAAAAGTCAGTTCTTGAAAGTTTCTCAAGATCAAATACATATTTTAGGTGCTCAATGACAGTTGATTTTCCATATCCGGCAGGGGCATTAACGATCATATACAAAGGGTTATGGAGTTGATCATCAAGCGGTAGTTTAATGTGAGATACAATCTGCTTGAGTATTGATTTCTGCTCATTACTCAAATTATTAAAATTTACGGATGGCTCCTGAATAGAACATTCATAAGTTTTTAATTCCTTGCACCAGGATAGAAAAGTGGAATGAGTCATTTCGTCAATTTTTGCCATTTTTATATATTGATTATTGGAGGAAAGCAATGATCGGATAGGTATGATGTTGAAAAATGAACTGAGAATCATAAAATAGCAATTGATTAGTTTTTGTGATATGTGGCAGATGTTTCTATCGGCTTTATTCCCGCTTTAATGCATGTGGTAAGTAGGAACGTGGAAAGTCTAGTCATGAGGGTTAGGCGGTAGCATTTACGCAGTGGCGCATATTCTAACATAGGAAAAACGGTCAGAGTCAGAAAGCTGTACAAATATTAAAATGCAAAGGATCGACGGATGGGAGAGGTTTTCCTTACATGTGTATGTGAGAGCATATTTCTCATATAGCAAAGTCTTACTTAAAACATGTAGAATGTACGTAAATGGGAGAGCAGAAGAGCATGAGGACTAGCAGAATCAGTAGCATCACTTGTAAGCATGCTGCATAGAAAAATGGAGATTCATGAGTGCGGGAGAAGGAACAAGCTCAAAAGTGGAGGGAAGATAGCGGAACTATTATGCTATCAGATTTCCCTCCACAACAACCAAATGATGTTGAGCGGGAATACTTCTATATAAATACACAAACGGAGTTTCACAAAGTTTCCACTCTCACTAGAATCTTATCCGAATCATCATCAGTTATTACAAGCTTGTATTTAAACAGAATAGTAAATCGAAGAATTTCAGTCGATTATTATAATACAAATTTCACATTTTCTGACATTTCATAAAAAAGTTCAACTTCCTTTCAATTTCTAGTAAATACAAATTTCAACCAGCTTATCATCATGAGCTCAAGACGGAGTTTCAACTATAAGGACAACCGACGAGGTAATATTATCAAACCGATAGAACATCATTTTAACTCATTATTATATTGCAAATTGTTTTTTATTTGAAGTATTTCTTCGACGAATCAATATTTTTGAGTCACAAATTTTGTTGTGAAATTGTTTGTATAAGTAGAGATTTTAGTATGTCAGAATTTTTTAAAGTCAAGATTAATTTTGTTTAACTAAACATTTTTTGTGGGACAATAATAAAGGAATTATTATAAAAACTAAGTCGTACATATTTATAATTATTTGCAGGTACAAGCCGAAGTAGAATCACCTCAAACAGAATCTATAGGACTGCCCAAAGGTACGATCCTACGAGAGGCTCACTGTCCAAGCAGCGATACGTTGATAAGTACCAAAAGTGGGAATTCTTCGAAAATGAGGAGTCGTTTATTGTAAGTGTATAATTATTATTACTTCAGTGTAGTTTTTAACATTTTCTAAAAATCGTTATATGCTAATTGAAGAACATATATTATAAATTTTTTCTGCAAAAAAAATTACTGAAGTAATTGGAAATTACATTTTTTAAACTTATATCCAAAGTGTATTTCTATTCAATTAAAACATTTGAACAAGCTGGAACATAGTATCATGGAATAAAATTTTATGCAGTTTATTAGCAATGTAATTAGGTAAAGTTTTAAATACATGATTACTGGTATATATAACATTTGAACTGTTCTGATTTAGGTCCAAAAGAACATGCTTGTGCGAAAGGATTATTTTCCGCCGCTCCACTCGGATTACTACTTCTTAGGACGACAGCGCCAGGATGGCACTCCGACTGTTGTCAAATTGAGCAATTACCAAGGCACTCAATTGGCAGACTACATTCGGTTAATCCTTGACCAATACTTTGAATGTTTGGACAAGAACGGCCGTTATACCACCATACCATGCATTGAAGGGAAAGAAAGACAGTACCCTTGGAAGGGCGACCGAGTGGCATTTTGGAAATTCTGCGACATGGATCTTGGCACCTTGCGAATTGCCCTCACCGTAAACCGTGGAAACGGAGAACCGGAATTGATTCTGAACAACCCAGTACATGAGGATACCAGCCGTAAATTCGGAGGAACTTGGCCTGGACCTAGCCTAGCGATTTCAATTGAAGGCCTGATTAACTTAGAAGCATACTTCCGTGAGGAGTCTGGAGACCATGGATGCAGTCCTTTGTGTCAGGATTCACCGACACCGCCCCCCACACCGTCCCCAACTGTAAGTCCGATGAAAGTCGAACTTAGCCCTCCATCGTCTCCAATACGGTTCACGGACCCTCCCGCTTCTCCAGATAGTTACACACAGAAGCATTCCTTTGCCACT
>JAQGAK010003358.1:0-15414 GCA_034696945.1 Lipothrix lubbocki
TTATTAACGTGTTATTCCTAGATCAGTACAAAAAGACTGTTCTCCCTCTAGTAACACGGGTATAATAAAAATATAATGGTATAGTAATATTATAATTATAAAAATATAATAGTATGGTATATATTTGAGTACTGTACATCAAAACGTTTTCATTGTAACATGCTGCACGGGTCGTGGAATACTGAATATGGCTAGTTAGAGATTAGCTCACCCGAAGGACCTCTGTCGTCGATCTCGAGGAATTGCGGACGAGAGATGATTTAAAATATGAGTAGCATGTCGAAGCTGGTACGTCCGTGACCGCTAACGTGCCTATGGAGGGCGGTAAAATATTGCGAAAAACATACATATGTTGTAAATTATTATACTGTTACTTCGCAAAAGCGTTATTTTGTATTTTTCACTGCATAAGCGATATTTTGCTCGATTTACACTGCAATGACAATGCAAGGAATTCTGTTTATCTAAACCACAATTTTTGAAATTATATATTTGGTTTTCTGCAACTAAACCATTCCTAATTTTATTGAACTGAATTCAAAATAAAACAAAAACCTTCAAAGTTACAACACTAGTTGCTTGTAGCATGGGGCTTTGACTAATGATGATTCAAAGTTAGATGTTGCATATAATGTTTGAAACATCGGTCACAGGAGGAGCCTTTCTCGACGACCCCTAGGGGTCGCGGGCGGAAGATTTTATCAAAATTTAAACGTTATTACAAGTTTGTAGCTGTACAAAATTAACAAAAACCAATTATTGAATAGAAAATACAGCAATAAATTAAATACGGATTCCGAATGATATAATTTTAAGCTAAAGCACATACCGTCCCATTAGCGTATTTTTATAAACTAATTTTAGTGAAGGACATTTTTGGCAACAAAATTAGGGATAGTACATACGAAAACGCTAATGGAGTGTCCGCAATCTTGAAAATTCTGCAAAAATAATAAACTATTAGATTCAATGCTTTGAATGGATTAAACTTCCATCCAATACTATTGAATTGTTATTTGTCTTGGTTTTAGTAGAAGAATCCATATCAACATTATTTTATGGTTTAGCTGGCAAGGAAACGCGATTTTCAAAATTTTCTATGTATAACTATATGGATACATCTAAAAACTTTTGCTGGTAGATATCTCTCGCGGTATGCAGGAGAACATATAGTGTTTTTGTGAGAAATTAAATCGCTACTATATTTAATTTCACAAATCTGGATAAACAATTGACTTACATGTGCACGGGTATCCAGTTGAATAAATTTATCTCAAGTTATTTCTTTGATTAACCTTCGTAAGTCCAGTAACAATTGCAATTACATACTTTATCATTGTTACGATTAATGTTGTTTCTGCTTTGACACTGCCCTGTGGTTTAGTGTGAGAAGTGAAACCTGAGAGGCAACTTCCCGGCAGTAGTAAGGAGGTGAAAATGAACATTAATTAGCCGGTTACGCTTATCAACCTTCAACTATAGTATTTTCATTGAAGCGGCAAGCAGGAAACTAATTCCTTTTTTAAACTGCGGGGACTGATGGCAGCAGTCGGTTTACGAATTATTTGACTACAATCATAATTATTTTCAATTACACGCAGCTTTAAGGTTTTTTTTGCATTAATTGTTTTTATTGAAATTCGACATTGGTACAATGAAATATGGAAAGATCGGAATGTATAATTTCATTACTTTTAGTTTGTCTAGTATCGTGCAATTGTTTACGTAATTTAGGAAATTGTTACATTTTAATGTCAGAATTAATATACATTTTTGGGCATAATCAAAGCAATCATGGAATAGAAAATAACAAGCAACAATAAATCGAACATGTATTGATATTTAATTGATTAACTTATAATTTTTGCAGAAATATTATTCTGCAGAAGCCACTAATTTATAACAATTGTGCCCAGTACAATAATAAATATTAAAATAATAAACTTGAACCCAACGTTCGCCAAGCGATCGCCGGAATTGCAAAAAGCCATCGTCTTTTGTGACTCTCCACTAGAACATATCTCTTTGATTGTGGTTGGAGCTATGCAATGTGAAAATCATTTCGTTATAAATCAGGTCATACTCTGATTAATTTATTTATCAAAGAAATTGCCAAAATAAATATAAAATAAACGAGAAATTTACCTAGAGTGCAATTCTCACAATTACCACCAAAGAAATTCAGCCCAGGTCTAGGTGAACACAAATCATAGAATCCATCATCCAAGAAACACCAAAAGAATGGTTTTCCCATGGTCTCGCATTTACTCTGGCATAGTTTTCCTGCTGACCCAATGGAAATTGGATACAGTGACGGCAAATCCGTGTCGCAAAATCGCAGGGATTGAAACGTTCTATTGCAAAATCTCTTTGAATTATTCAAGCACGGATTCTCAATTATGTTAGAAAACTTCACGTTATCGCCAGTGCATCCAATGTCATTGTATAAAATAAGGCAGGTTGAATTATTTTCAGTGGAAATGTCATCAATAGTAAACGAATTTTGTTGGGAACGGCTAAAATTTCGAATGTTGTAACAGTATACGTTAATTTCTTTAAATGAAATTTGATTATACTCGCCCTTTCTCGCAGTGTGAAGGGCAACAATTCCATGTGGCTCTGTAATTTATTTAAAAAATACGTTTGGAAAAAATTTTTTACAGATAATATTTATATTTTACAAAACCTGTTGAGAGCAAAAACCGAACAACTAAATTGAATTTAGCTTAGGATGTTATAATCTTAAATAATGTGGATTAGAAATTATGTTAAAACAAAATACATACGTTTATGCACGCAATTGTCATAGAGACAAGTCTGACCAATGTGATTTTGCTCGGTTGTGTGGCGGCAGAAATCTTGCATGCCTCCAGAAATGTTGCATGTAAAATAATATCCGGGAGCAGTGCAGGCGGATAAGCAAGGAATTCCGCTGACAGTTTGCGAAAATCTGTTTAAAATAATTATGTTCACTGAGTGTGTTTATACACATTCGCAAAATAATTAATTGCACACGGACGCAAAAGGTTAATTATGTACATAATGTTTACGTCCATGAAAAAAATATTTATTGCTATTGAGAAGATTCGCGTGACATAGTGCTAATTAAGTACACGACTTAATTTCATCTCACTTTTAGTTACATATTTTGATAAAAATCTTGACCTGTGTTCTATTTTAAAATTAAATTGTTTAGTTCTTTTGTTTTTTATTTTTTCAATTTATATTATCTTTTGTATGTCTAAAAGAAAGCCAGTAATGTAAATTGTAGTTCCTTACACTGCAGTGTCTTTGCTGACAAAATGTTTTGCATTATCAAGATTTCGTTTAGCGTTACAAATCCTCAAGGAAAAGTGAGGCTCACGGCAGCTGCACTCTCGTTTTGTCCAATGCTTGCAGGTACAGAGATTCCAATCAGGGCAATCTTCAATGTTTTTAAGACATGAAGTCGTGGTATTTAATGTTATAAAAGAACCAGTACAACCGATTCCGGCGTACAAATGAATACAGTCAGTGGCGTTCAAAGTGACGGAGCCAATTTTGTGATGGAAGTTGAAGTCATGGAATGGTTCGCTATCCAAAGTGAAGCATTTGTCTGTACCACTCTTAGGGTGTAAAATTTGAATATTTCCGGAAAAATCGACTTCGCTATGCAGAATAATTACCCCATCATGGTAGCATTCTAAATAAAAGAAATAAAACTCGTCCATTTTATCACTTTAGGAAATAGTTTTAATTTTGTAAACGAACTTACTACATTTGGTACATTTAAATTCTCCAGAACTGTTTATTCCATCTCTCGGAACACACAAATCTTCTTCATCTAGATTGTTTACTTTGCATGTAAAATCATTTTGACGTGGTTGACAAGCAGATGTACAACGCAATCCACGCGTCCCGAACGTTGTTGGGCATAACTCTGGCAATTCAGTTGTGCAAAAGCGAATGGACGACCAACTTTTATCCGGCATGCAGTGTTTTATATCTTTTTGACACTCATCATTGACTGTCGGAATAAATTCTGTTGGATTCCCAGTGCAACCAATGTCCGAATATAAAAATACACAATTTCCATTTAACTCAATGGAGGCAATTCCGTTTTGGAATTCATGTTGAGATTGCAGTTGGCCCAGGTTGTAACATATTCTGCTTTGATTATATTCAACATCATATCTGTAACCTTGAAAATGTGGTTGGCCAAATAGAGTGACTTTGTATGGACGATCTTTATAAAAATAAAACGAGTAAATGCCCCATGTTAATTCTTTCAAGAAATAGCCTTAGTTCTAGCCCAGTTGCCTATGAGCCTAAATTACTTACAGATGTGGTTGCAATCGTTAGTACAATCATCACCAAAAAAATCGGTGCCATTTCTAGGGGAGCAGAAATCCCATGCGTTATGTAAATTCAACTGACACCAGAAGAAATTCTTCCCAAGCGTCGCACATTTTGTGCTACATTCATCCCCTCTTGAACCATGAGAAACCTCACGTAATCCAGGTATACGTTTTTCGCAAATTTTTACGGAAACAATTTTGTCATTCAATTTAGACAGTGAAGAGAGGTAGTATCCTTTCAATTCTAACCAAAAGATTAATTTACATTGTATATTTGCATACAATGTGGACAAACAACATACTTGAATGAGTCGAACCTCTGAAATGACTCCAATATCCAAATCTACCAGTGCAGCCAATGTCCGTATAAATGTCTAGACAGTATCCATTAGTAAAAACAGATGAGGTGAGCTTATCAAAATTTTTGGCAGTATTGTTCCAAAATCTCAAGTTGAAACATCTAGTAGAAGAAAGTCCTTCCAAAACAAATTTTCTACCTTGGTAGTTTCTGTGTTCATATAGAACTGGCAGCTTAAAGTGGTTTCCAAAATCTGCAATCATTCGATATATTTAAATATTGTCGCGTTACCAACGCAAAATATATATATATTCGTATTTGTGAGTAAACCTGGTAAGGAACACGTTCCATTACAGTTGTTTCCTAAATAATCCCGCCCTTGCCCTGGAGAGCAAAAGTCCCAGGAGCCTTTCTTTAGGAAACACCAAAAATATGGTTGCCTTCGGGGTTCACACGACACGCTGCAAGGTTCCCCTTGTAAGCTAACGGCATATTCATAAAACTTAGAAAACGGTGCTTTACAAAAGCTAAATGATGCGATGTTGTTATTCATGTAGCATTGTTTCAAGTCGCGTAAGCATTTATCAGTCAATTTCGCCCGAGCATCTACTCCCTGTCCAGAGCAACCAATCTGTTCATAAATATTAATGCATTGGTTTTTTAAATTTATGGACCCTATGGACTCGTAGAAATCTGTGCGCACCAAGTTAATACAGTCATTGGCGTCTTCAAGGATTATTTCAAGTGCTGCACCTCGAAAATACGAGTTTTTGTACACCACTGCATTGTTTGAGTCCCAAAACTCTAAATAAAGAGGCATTTATAAAGAAATAGATTAATAAAGAGAAATTATATAGACAGAGATCTGTGTTTATTACTAATCAGATCATCATACTCTTTTGTAATTTGTTTTTTTATGTTACGCCAAAAATTTACCTCATCAATCAACAGAATCGTTGATTAGAAAATAGTACTTACCCGGACTAGTGCAATTTTGGCTACAATTTGTTAAAAGAAAATTCTGCATTGGTCGGGGGTTGCAATAGTCTTGAGTGCCATTATTCAAATTGCAACTAAAATAATTTGGATCTTGTCGGATTTTGCATTCATTACTACAAGGTAATCCTAGGGATCCATTTGCTGTCGTGAACTTTTCCGGAAGAGTTACATTGCAATGGCGGATAGACGAAATTTTTTTGGACCAATTACACAAACTTAGACTGAGTTGACATTGTTCGTTTAGGTATGGACTCAGAATTTCAAATTTTCCATCACAGCCAAAATCATCGTAAATGTAAATACAATTTCCATTGAGAGCCACTGATGTCGCATTAACATGAACATCCTGGTTTAAAGCGAGTGGATTAAAACTAATGCACATTTGCTCCGTAACGTTGTACACAGTAAGATTATTTCCCGTAAAATAATTCCCACTGTACAGTACTACAACATCAGAATGAACTATTGATCCCACAGGCAATTCAATGTTTCTTTTCAATTTATTTGGGGTATTCTGCCCATAAGAGTTTGTCCCGGGCCTAGGGGCACATCTTTCTAACAAGCGTTTATTTAGATGGCACCAGAAATAATGTTTTCCTCGTGTCTCACATCCATCTTGACACAAGCTTCCTGACAACGCCACTGGCAGATGATACAACTTTGGGAGTTGTGAGTGACTAAAGGGAAGTACAACGCTTGGGTATAATTCTATAAACAAACAGTATTGTTAAATTAGTTAAACCTGGTATTTTTAAACTTGTGTAGCTGAAGAACGGGAAAATAAAATAGTTGTCGAAGTTTTTATTTAAATGGGTTGCTTTTATCTATGACTGCGTTTCTTACTACTAAAATTGCAGGTGTCATTATTGCAGGCCTCGCCCAAATGATTTTGCTTCGAATTCAAAGAGCAAAACGCCACAATATCGTCTGTAACGTTACAATTAAAATAATAAGGATGTTTTTCAGTTGTATGGCATTTAGTTCTGCAAGATCGCTGACCAATTCCTTTAGACCTATTGTAAATTTTTAAAACAAAACGACTTTTACGAACATTGCGCAGGTTGTTGAATTGTTGAAAATGTTTAGGGTAAATTAATTTAAATAAATATACCGGAAATTGTCGCAAAGCTTAAAGGAATTCAATGAAATTGAAAAGCAGTTGTGTAAGGACGTTTTACATGTAGTATCATTTTCGTAAATGTACATAGAAGCATTATTGTTACATCCTTCGGAATGAAAAAGATGGATGCAATTAGTGTCTCCCAAATCCACGCTTTGTGGACTAGCCACGCTATAGCACTGGTTAGCACTTCGTACATATGTAAACGACTCTATCCCTTTGAAGTCCGAGCGGGTGAAAAATCTAATTTTTTTCCCTGCACATTCTAAATGGGAGCGAGAATAATCAATTTTTAATGGTTGTGAATAAGCTAGCCACAATAGCAAAGAAGCGGTTTGATTATCTTTGTCCGTAGACTTTCCACTATATTGGCAAAGCAATTTTTCAATATTCACGATGTTAAGCTTACTGCATGTGGAGCAAAAGTATTGTCCAGTACTATCAACTGTATCTCGGGGATAGCAATCTTCCACGGTGCCGTTCTCGGTTGCACAAGAGAAATTTCCGTTGTCTCTCGGTTTGCATGAGTCAATGCAAATATGTCCGCTGCTTGTAACTGAAACTTTGCAAAGTGGTGGAAACTTCATGGTGCAAAATCTAAATGATAGCCAGTTGCTGGACGAGAAGCATGCCTTTGTATCATCCTGGCAATGATCGTGGACACCTGGAATTACTTCCACAAATTTACCTGTACAACCTATTCCCGTGTATAGTTGGACGCAATTACCGAACAAATTTAAGGAGCCAACGCCATATTTGAACATTGGGATAAATGTAGAGCTACTGGTTGTTGTTTGCAAATTGTAGCACATTCTGTCGTTTTGGTATTCAACGTCATGTTGGTCACCGTGGTAACTCGCAGATTCAAATAGGGTAATTTGATGTGGCCTTTCTATATATTAGCAAGCACATTTTTGTTAATGTCTATCATGTATATATGTAGTTTCGTTATTGCCTTTAGTAAATATTAATGATGTTGATTTATATTATTACCCTCATGACTACAGTTGACTGTGCAGGGCTTTCCTAAGTAGTCCATTCCTCTGGCTGGTACACAAAAGTCCCATGTATTTGGTTGAGACAAATGACACCAAAAAAATGGCTTTCCTTGAGTTGTACACTTGGACGCACAAATTTCTCCTCTTGACCCAACCGGTGATGATATTCGAAAATTAGGAATATCTTCGCAAATACCGAGAGACTTTGTCATGCCAGATGTTGCTCTGGTACCATAAAAAACACTTTCGACAATTGTGGCTGCGCTACCACTAAAGGTATTATCCACTATCTGTCTGACAATAGTATTCCACAGGTCATGTTTTAATGTTTTTTTAAATGCTTTTAGTCCATACTTTGGCCCTAAAAATTGAATTGGAAATTTTAGGTGGCACATATTTAAACGCACCAAGTGCAAAGTGGTTAATGCATGAATGCTCGCCTGTCTCGTACCAAAATGGGAACTTGACGATTACACACTTTAGCAATATTTGTTGTGAAATTGAATTGGTACATTAAGACATAAAGTGCAAGAATAATCTGTACGTAAAAGTGCTTACCAATGAAACGAATTCCATAGCCATAATCAAAATCCAATGGATCTTCTATATAGGGGTTCTGTTGAGGTAGGATATCTTGCAGGACCGCTGCTTTTAGACACAAATAATTAGTCTTGCAAACATTATTACCTTGTTCCTTTGTTTTCGACTATCATAATTGTCCAAGACAGGAGATTAAAATTATGAATCCCAACGCAATTTTCTTTTAACATCAATTTAAATAAAAATCTGTTGCTGCAAAAATCTCTCAAGATCATCTGAATCATAGTCATTTAACTGTTTCCGAATAGTGTGATGAAATTTAAATGTTACGTACTAATGGCATCATAAATCCAAACGACATTTCCTGTACACCCAATTTCATCATACAGAGCCACGCATTTGCCTTTAACGTCAATTGAAGTTACCAAATCGTCCGGTGAGTTGAATGTTAAATTCCATTCACTGAAATTATAGCAGTGCTTACTCCTCCCTTCATTTTCCAGAGTAAAGTTCCTACCCCTAAAGTTAGGAAATTCGTACAACACTGGAAGCCAAGTCTGATTGTTGTAATCTATAAATGTTTTCGTGCATGACATGATTATTTGAGCAAACCAAACAAAACCATTTTATTAAACCATTTCCTTCTAAATAAGCACGTTTTGTATATGCTAGGATCTCCATACCAGGTTTTAAACACGATGTATTGCAAAAATTCCCTAAATAGTCCTGCCCAGGTCGTGGTGAACAATAATCCCATTTGCGTCGGCCAACAATACACCAGAAGAAAGGTTTCCCATAAGTTTGGCAGGAACTAAGGCATTGCTGTCCCTGGTACCCCTTTGGTTTCAAGTGGGGTGGTGACAAACTAAAGTTGCAGTGACTAATCGATGCAACAGCACCATTGTAAGAAATTGCTAGATCTCGGAACGTTTCCCAGTTGGTGGACCATTTATCCAAGCGTATTGCTCCTCCATTGCAACCAATTTCATTGTATAACTTGATGCATTTTTCTTTGGTGGAAATTGACCGAATTTTAATTGCATTACGAAGATTGGTTACGCAGTGTTTGTTATCCAAATTTGTAATAAGTTCCACAGCTTTTCCTTGGAAACTACTTTCGCTATATAACACAACATGGTCCGATTCCCAGTGTTCTGGAATTTAGATATAAATTATCCACGATTTAAAATTGTGGCCGCGTTTTTATTCTAGAATCACAGTACATATCAAACAAATGAAGTACGAATCGTGGTTGCGTCGGAAAATATACAAAAGGAGAAGATAAACTTACCTGGATTGGTACAATTAGTTTCGTTGCAATCAACTCCAATAAGAAAATGTTGGCCTGGTCCGGGAAAACAATAATCTCTGGAATCGTCATACAGGTAACACCAAAAAAACGAACTATTTCTTGTTGCACAATCGCTCTTGCATGGTTTTCCGCTTGTCCCATTTGCGCGTAGATATTTATGGGCCAGTCTGGCGCCACAAATGCGTAGAGACCTGATCCTGTTTTGATGACGGCATGTTGGAAGCGCCACTTGACATTGTACCTTTGCGGCAGGGGATAACATCATAATCTTCCCTTCGCAACCGAAATTATCGTAGACATACACGCAATGCCCGTTCAATCCAAGCGATTGCACGGAGTTTTCATCAATTTTATTCTTCGACATACTCAAATCAATGCACGACTCGTTTAGTAGGTCGACAATTCTGATACAATTCCCGACCAAATATTTTGAAGAGCATAAT
Source organism: Lipothrix lubbocki (assembly GCA_034696945.1). Classification (NCBI taxonomy): domain Eukaryota; kingdom Metazoa; phylum Arthropoda; class Collembola; order Symphypleona; family Sminthuridae; genus Lipothrix; species Lipothrix lubbocki. Next base: position 10,048 of record JAQGAK010003358.1, read on the forward strand.
TGTATCCCGGGTGTGTTTGTGTGGGTTAACGACAAGTCTAAAAATAATCTTTGTTTAGATTTTAAACAATCTTTAAGAAATTATACTCGATTTCTTATGATTTAGATAAATAACAATTCGAATTAAAATAACGAATATAGTCTTCTAATATTGGTCACAATACGATAAACATCCTATTTTCATTTTAGTAACACACGACGATTCTTATGCAGTAATTTCAGACTTAACCGGAAATTTAAAAAAGTTGATATTTTCATATTATGATATATATTATGATACATTATATTTGCGGTATTCCCTTCGGCTGTAAGCAAATCCTATATCAATATTTAACAATTAAAAAATTACAAATTTTTGTGCCCAGTAGTAGGGTATGTCGATTTTTAAATGCCCTCGATATTGTGCCTGCCCGGTATTTTCTGCCTGCCAGAAGGCAAAAAAACACAATTCATGCCCTAATTTCCGCTTGGAAATAAATGCCGGGAAAAAGGCAAAAATTCGTGGCAAAATTGCCCCAATCTTCAAATCCTTCATTGCATTAGTGTTACGTAAGCTTATGCGCATGGAAATGCAATTGTTTAAGGCGCGGAAACAATATGGCGGCATGTTTGAAACATATATTAAAATATGTAAAAATGGCCATGATTTAGGACTGAACTGAAAAGCTTTGACTGAAATAAAATTGACCTGCAGGGAATAGTCTAAGGTTCTGAATTTACCAAGCGATAAGGCCTGCGAGTTTAAAGAAACCAAATGTCATCAAAATTTAGAATTTTTCCTCTAAAACCAGGTCAGGGTGTTGAATTTTATTCAATATCTGTTCTCAGGATTTGAAAACGCTTTCGATTTGTCATGCATCTACGTTCACTATTACACATCTCCAATGAATGATCCTCATAAACTAAATGCATGAACTCTCATTAATTCAGAACAAAATCATATCGTCTTTTCTTTACTATTCATATTTGCTGACATGGTCAAGTACGCAAAGGTTACTAACGGGCAGTCTGCACACATACCAACACATTCGTAGCGGTAAGCATTTTTAACAAATTAAAATAAAAAGTAATAATAATTTTGATTCCAATATACAATCGAAACTTAAACTCTTGAAAATCTTCGTCTCCGATAAAAAACTTGCTACAATAAAAGTTTCCGTTTTGATGCAAATATATAATTTTTATAATTCTTTTATATTCGGTTTCAATTTTCAGCATGAAGATCTCCAATATTGTGTACTTACCATTCGTTTTGAAGGAAAAGTCCAAGCCGTCCTCAGAGCCAGTGGTGACGTTCACTAATGGGATAATAAAGATACATACTAATATTTTTAATTGACTACGGGTTAGCCAGCTGAGATGGTTCATTGTTAGTTTCAGAACAGTGTTAGCATTTCCAGCAGTCTTCTACGGAAATAACCACACAAAAGATGTTACTATGTTACCACTCTCAATTTTAAATACTCACGCGGTGAACGCCCTACATACACTGGAAAAAATTAAGTAACAAATTCTTGTATACGCCCTGATGATGATTGAAAGCTTGGCATTTGTAATAAATAATCTAGAATAATAATGAATACTAAACCACGTATCCGTTTTTTGAAAAATGTCTAATGATTAACGAATGTAGTGTTAAATGGATTACGGGAATGCAACCAAATGATAATTGTGAGATAAACCCAGTTTGTTAGGAAAATTAACCATAGCCTTAAATATCAAGTGAGACAGAGGTGCAAGTTGGAGGATCCAGCGGATGGACGCGGTTTAATTATGAAGTAAATAGTAGATCAGTCATATTAAAATAAAAAACACATCTGGTTGTGAGCAGTAAATGCTGAGATAATTCATGTAGGTTCACCAATTTTTGGTTGAGTAAGGCATAAATAAAAATTGTGTGGTTTTACAGGAATATTAAAATAGTTTAATCTACTTCAATAATATGGAATAAGTATTTCTATTTTTGTTTTTATTGTTAACACATACTCATTGCTTCTCAAACATTTCTTCGAAAATTAACACGATTTGCCTAAGAATCATTTTAATTTTACATGTGTGTGGAGCTTTTATAAAAGTCATGAATTTGTTTCCCTTGTGGGAAATTATTTGTGGTTTTGATTATAATAAATTAGCAATAATCCAATGAACCTATTACATACTTACTACAAATTTTCCCATTCGTTGAAGCTTTTTTTGTGCCCCAGCATGATATTGTGAATTCTAGTGAGTACTGATATCACATTACCCTTTGTCTCTAATTAGTCTTGTATGAAATATGTATGTACGAGTCAAATGTTTTAAAACTCATCATGCGTACATTTGTTAATTATTGGGTCATGTGGGTTTGTAAAATTTCAGTTTTTATTAATATTTAAATGTACTCACACTAAATTTACTACACAAGCATCAGTGCGGACACCGATATACAAGGTAATATCAAGAACTGGAATATTTTCAGGACATTTTATTACTTACAATTCAACCAATATTTGTATTACATAGGCCCGCTGGAATTCCAAATTGCTTAAGAATCTTCGATTTTCCCTTCATTTTCCTCTATAGACGTATCGATAGTTTCTGGCCTTTTTTATTTAACGCACATATCGATTCATTGGTTTTAAGTGTATGTGGATGCGTAGCTCCGAGAATATTCTTCCTTTCAGCGAGAACATTCAGTAACAATTTCTCGGCTTCATCCAATTCGTCTTGCTGGACGAGAATGAATGTCCTTTAAAATTAAACGCAGAAAAGTTTATGACATCAAGGTTAGGTGCGTCTTTATTCGCAAAACCCTAAACCAAAAGTGATTGACAGAATTGTGAAGATGAATTGAATAGTTTCATTTAAAGATCATATTCGAAATCATTGGTTAAGTTAAAATGTGAAATTCATAATTTCACTAGCATTGTTATAAGTTACAATCATGAATTAAATATTATTAAATATTGTAACTAGGGAAATATAAGCTAGTGAAATTCTGAAATAAATATTATTAAATATTGTAACTATATAGGGAAATATAAAGAATATAATATTCTTTATAGTACATACTAGATCAGTCATATTAAAATAACAAGCACATCTGGTTGTGAACAGTAAAAGCTGGGTTTTGTGGTTAAGTAAGCCATTATAAATCATTGTAGTTTTACGTGAATAACAAAATAGCGTTTTATCCACTTTCTAATTTATTTATAAATGGTCATTCTAAGCCGACAAGCATACTTTGTTTTCGTCATTTAAATAACAAATAAAAACACAAATGCAAAGAACAAGACTGACCTCAGAATGTTTTAAAGTTTTATAGAGAATTTAAAGAAAATAACTTTCCTGTTTACGACATTAATAAAATTATAAGAAATAAATATTTCTATTTTTGTTTTTATTGCTAACACATACTCATTGCTTCCCAGGCATCTCTACGAAAATTAAACGCGATTTGTCAAAGCAAAATTTCCATTTTACTTGTGTATGTAACTTTCATTAAAATTAAAAATTTGTTTCCCTTGCATAAATTATTTGTGGTATTGATTACAATTAACAACAATCCAATGAAGCTATTGCATAATCCAAATTTTCCCATTCGCCAAAGCTTCTCTTTGTGCCACAACATGAGATTGTTAATTCTAGTGAATATTGGTATCACATTATTATTTGTCTCTGATTTGTCTTGTATGAAACATGTATGTACGAGTCAAATGTTTTAAAACTCATGCAGTCTTATGTACATTTGTTATTATTGGGTCACGTTATTATTTAAACTTTTAATCTGTATTAATAATTACACGTACTAACACTAAAATTACTACACAAACATCAGCGCGGACGCCAAAATGTAAGGCAATATCAACAACTGGAATAATTTCAGGACATTTGTTTACTTACAATTCAACGAATATTTGTATTAGGCCCGCGTAAACTCGATATTTCTTTAGAATCCTCGATTTTCACTTCCTTTTCCTCTTTATACGTATCGATAGTTTCAACTTTTTTTTATTTAACGCACATATTGATTCGTCGGTTTTAAGTGTATGCGGGGATGCGTAGCTCCAAGAATATTCTTCCTCTCAGCGAGAACATTCAAAAAAAAATTATCAGCTTCATCCATTTGGTCTTGCTGGACGAGAAGTCTAGCTAAATCATTCGTTGTATGCAATGTGGCAGGATGTGATGTGCCTAGAATTTTTTCTTGCTCGGTAATTAGGTTTACAAACAACTTTTTTGCTTTAACTGACTTTCCTTGGTTAGCAAATACATTTGATAAACCATGTTTGGCTTTTAAAGTGTCCGGATAGTTTTTTGCCAGAATGTGTTCTTGTTCGGCAATGACGTGAGAAAGTAAAATTTCTGCGTCGTCATGCTTATACCCTGTGCATCCAATGTTAATGCCAAGTCAGTTTTCATCATTAACAATTTTGGATTATGAAAGAAAATAATATTTTCTAGTTGAGAAATCAGACCACAAAGTAGCTTCTCAGAATGGAAATAATTGCCCTGCTCGTGATAAAGTGTACCCAAGTAATGTAACAAGGGTAATGTTCAGATATCAATGTAGTGATGAAATTGGCCTTTGTAAATTTTGTCCTTAAAATTACTATCAGCATCTGTGGTTTTTTCTTGCTGTGGACTTGCTGCATCCAAAGTATGCTGTGCATTAAATGCTGAACATTTATATGGCTTCAGTTTGGAAATCAGTTCGTTGAAAGTCTAAAATTGACTATAGTATTTGTAAATTTTTGACCATCAGATACACACTTTTAGACTTTTTTCAAAACTTTTTGCACATTTTTAGGGGTTTTAAATTTGCCGGACAAACGGTATAAAAAATAAATATTTATTGCTTCTAGGGTAACTTTTCAGGCCACCTGTTTTGGAGTTACCCAGGTATTTTGTTAAAAATCATCTGATTTTGCTGAAACTTGGTATACGTAGTCTCCAGGCATATTACTTTAATTATCTCCTAGTTGAGCCGAATCAGCCATTGTTTGCTAATATTTTAACTTATTTACTGCTTGTTTAAAACTTTGATTGATCCATTGAATACTAACCGGATATATGCTCTGGCGCTGCCCCTTTGCATAACATTCCGTAGTGATGTGGTAAATCGTTGCGAAGCGGCGATTTTCACTGCTTCCACGTTTAGTTTTGTTCTTAAGACTAAATTGGAGCTCAAATTCATTTTTTTTTTAAATTTCCCACATTTTAATATTTTTGAAATTTGCATGGATTGTCAGGAATGACATGACAGCCAACGTATTAGCGAGATCCAACATCCTTCAACATTTGGGGAAAATGCCACAACAGCCATTTAGCACATGGGAAGAGGGAAAATAGCACTTATGCAGAGGGCAGGGTTGCACGGGTGGCATAA
>JAQGAK010003359.1:0-15409 GCA_034696945.1 Lipothrix lubbocki
ATCAAAATTATTTGCAAATGAAACCCGCGGGAAAGCAAAATGAAAAAGAAATGAAAATGATACTATAAACAAGGCATTACGCGTTGTACACAACTTTTTTTTCTCCTCGGTAGCATTACTATTTTCTCTTTTTTGTCACATTCCGAATAAAAAAATAGTTATGTGTCTTTACACAGCCTAAGTTATGTGTAACTTATGGTCTACTTTTGCGATTTCGGCAGCAGTGTATCCTTGTTTACATTTTGGATGGAACTATTTATTGCAAGTCCTATAAAAAGATTTTCCAAAATGTAACTCCCACACTCAACACTAAAATCATTAAAAGTATAATTAAATATATTATTCTTTTAATTGAAAATTATTTAACGTGGATGAAATTCCTTATTGTAAAACACACCTGCTTTCGAAAGATTTTTATTTTTGAATACGAACTTTTTGCGAGACAAATTGAATTCTGCAGTTCCGACTGGGTTTTGAAACGCTGAAAGTGAACAATAATAGAAATACATACAGTTACAAGTTACTTTACTAGTTTTTTAATCATTATTATTACGATTATTTTAAAATACAATTATTTTTAAGTAAATTTAATTATTTTTTTCTAAAGCTTTATTAGTTGGTATAAGTTATTTAATAATTATTTAAATATAATTAAAATAACATACTTCGAAATATTTGTCATAATTATTTTTTACGAATAATAAAACTATTTATTTATAAATAATTGTACTATTTATTTATAAATAATTGTACTATTTATTTTTAAATAATATTAATATTTATTATAAACTAATTTTACAATTTATTTAACAACAAATTGTACAATTTATTTAAAAATAATTTTACAAATTATTTATTAAAAAACAATTTTATTATGTATTTATTTAAAAATGACTAATAAAATTACATATTGTTACATATTACATATAACTTTAATTGTTATCAATAAAATTTTTAAAACAACTATTAAAATTATCATTAAAATAAGTTAAAAGTAATTGTATTGTAAGAATTAAAATTAAATGTAATATGTAACAATATGTAATTATTAAAGTCATTTGTAAATAAATAATTAATACAATTATTTTTGAATAAGTTTCATAATTGTTGCTAAATAAATTGTAAAATTATTTTATTATAAATAGTAAAATAATACTAAAATTATAATAGTAATATAATTAAAAAATAAATAGTAAAAGTATTTATAAATAAATAGCAATATTATTAAAAAATAAATGGTAAAATTATTTATAAATAAATAGTAAAATTATTTACAAACAAATAGTAAACTTTTTGTAAAAAATAATTATGACAAATATTTTAAAAATTTTTGGATTGTTTTTTAAAGAAATAATAAGTAAAATTATTTTGAAAATATATTTATAAAAATTATTTTAAATATTAAAAATATTATATTTATATTTAAATAAATAATTGTTCAATAACTTTAACTAACGAATAAACCTTATAAAAAAATAATTAAAGTTATTTAAAAATAATTTTATTTCAAAATAATTGTAATTATTATATATGCAAAACTAATTTTTTAATTTGTTATTTAAATGTTATTTAATGTAAATCATTATAAAGTAAATTATTTAAATATTGCTTACCGTCGCAGGAACTATCGTCTCCTTGAGGATCCTCAGCATTATTGTGAAACACGGGTACAGACTTGTGATTATTTAATGCAGCATTGTCCGGACCTTGTGGAAAATTATCGAAAATAAATTATTAAATGCTAATATAAAATGTTTTTGCTAAAAGACAAATTCAAGAATCTCTACATATGAAATATTAGAGAGTCGTGAACTTTAAAAAAATTGGAATTACTAAAAACAATGAATATTGAAATACGGTCTACAACCTACAACTTTTATTCTCATTTTGATAAGGCTAATTATTAGCATTGCTAAAATGAGAATGTGAACCATGCACACAAAAATATGTAACTACGAAAATTAAATATTTACTTGATTTAAAATCCGATGCCATGTCACTGCAGGCGAATTTCAGTTTTTTCAAATTTAATATCCCATTCTTTACAGGAGTTTGTTTGTATAAAGTTGATCCCTACACGAAATTTGACTCAATCATAATTAATAATTATGGCTTCTCAATTCCCATTTTCTTTAGTACAATATTGTTTTCCACTAAAGTCGATAATTTACAAGGAATACGGTTTTCACGTCTATGCAGGAATACGTTTTTTTGCTTTGACCGCTTCATTTTCTCGCTGCGATAACACATTACCACTCTTCCAATGAAATCTACGTCAAACAGTCTTTGCATTATCAGATTGCACAAATAATTTGTGCACACGCTTATTAAACTTGCACACTCCACAGCTTTTAATATCGATGAGTGGCACTACATAACTAATTTTTCATGAAAGTCACTCTCTATGAATAGCTCCGAGGATGCAAAAACAATAAAAGAGTGTGGAGTGGGGTGAGTGTGTTGAAGTGGTTTTTTTAATGCCCCCTTATTGTGAAAAATTTTTGAATTACAAAAATATTATTATAAAGTAAACATGCGTAGTTTAGTTTTTAAAAGAATTAGATAAATCAGGGGGTTTCATGCATATGATATATGTATGATATGTGGACTCAAAGGATCTCTTATAGAGAGAGTTCTCCTATATGGAGATCTCTTATAGCAAAAGTTCGGTTTATTGTACCAGAATCAAGATTTAGACCATGGTAATAGAGAAAAAACCGTTTCCTGAAAAGGGGAAAACGTTTAGAGTTCAACCCAGATTGAAAAGTGCAAAGAAAATATTCATATTTCGCAAAAACTGGCTGTGAACGTTGTGATCCGAGCCAATGCCAAAAATTAAAAGGAGCTATTTTTGTCAAGTTCTCGCATTGTAGAGTTGAGCGCTGCAATTTTGCAAGCATAAGATCGCGATCACGATTATTGGAGGTTTACATACAGCAGTTACAGCTGACACCACGTCGAAAAAGTGCGTTTAGGTTGTGGACTTGTGTCTAACATATCATGTTAAAATATTCGATGTGTTCCATGCTATATTGATAGATCACTGGTCAAAATAATTTGAAATAATTAGTAACATGGCATGATAAAAGTATAGAGAATTGAGTAACGGACTAGCTAAACTCATTATTCAAAATCGTAAATTGCATAAACTGAAATGGGTATTGCAGTTAACATAAATATTTGTAAATGCGAATAGGGAAAATGTGATTGTGAATCTGTGTGCGCCGACGGATGAGTCTTTGTATTGTTGGGACTATAAATTTGTTCCAGTGTCAGCACTGTATGTAGGCAGTTTTGTAGCATTTATGCATAAAAGTATCCTGGCAAATCCGAACTTATCCTTATCTTCTTTTTCTGCTAAGAGGGCTTAACCCAACAGTTGTAAAAACTGCTGAAAATTTGTTGAGTACTCAGGGATTATTAGACTAATAAATATGTTCTGAGTTGTACTAACGGTTACTATACATACTTCACTGCATAACGAGACATAATGTGATGATAGCAGAACAATTTCACTGAACTCTCGCTATAATAGAACACTATAAATCACCAAAATCAATCTCTTATAAAGACATTTTCTTATAGATAGAGCTGGTATGTGTTGAGTATTATTTTAGGCTTACGCCATTTACAGTGCAAGTCAAAAGCACAAGTAGACGTAAAGATACATAGTAAATCATACATAGGTAATCCTGCATGCGTAATACAACATAGTTAATAATACAAAGGTATAAGTCATACTACATAGGTAATACTATCAGAGCTGGGCAAATTACATGGTAAATTAATTACATGTAATTCAATTACGTAATTCAATTACATTTTTGTAATTTGTAATTAGTAATTAGTAATTAGAGTCACGAGAAAAATAATTTGTAATTTTAATTAGTAATTAGAGTCACGAGAAAAATAATTTGTAATTTGTAATTAGTAATTTAGGCAACAAGAAAATGTATTTTGTAGTTTGTAATTAGTAATTTGAGCTGTGAGAAATGTAATTTGTAATTAGTAATTAGAGCTGGGAAATTACATGGCAGTTTATGAACATAATTACGTAATTCAATTACATTTTTAAGTAACTCAATTAAATTTTTAGGTAACTCAATTACATTTTGTAGTTTGTAACTAGTAATTTGTAATTAGTAATTTGAGTTGCAAGGAATGTAATTTGTGATTAGTATTTGGGCAATAAGAAAATGTAATTTGTAATTGGTAATTAGTAATTTGGGCAATAAGAAAATGTAATTTGTAATTGGTAATTAGTAATTGGAGCAATAAGAAATGTAATTGGTAATTGGTAATTAGTAATTAGCAGAAATGTAATTTGCCCAGCTCTGAAAATCATGATAGTGAAAGCATTCTACTGCGCGTATTGTTCTATCTGTAAATATTTAACGTTAAAAAAACTATACAAAGTCCAAAATTTTTCCTCATAGTTCAAAGGGAAATGGAGTGGGAAGTAGTTCCTGAGGTACGTAAATTTATTTAATAATAAAGATTTAGAGATTTTTTAAAAATTAAAAAAAAAATTGTGCCTGTTAGCGAAATAGGTTTTTGACCTCATGTTCCTTTCATTCTTATAGAGAACTTAAGATTAATTTGATCACATGATTTATTTACTGGACTCTATATATTTCCCACAAAATAATTGGATATTATTTAAAAAAATTTAATTATTGCAGACGGACAAAGACGCAGCAGTTTTGGGCGAGAAAATCATTCAGGATGCCGCGGTATGAACATAAAAATTCTATAATAGCTACAAACTATAGTACAAATGTACAAAAAAAATATGACCATTATTTAAAAAAGCCAATTGAACTTATATTTTAATATTTGAATCTATATTTATTAAGCAATGAAATAAGTTTTTTTAAACTAATCTGCAGATCACGGACGTCCTCATGGATTTCCTCCCCTTTGCGGATCTTCTATCTTGGACATTGGTCTCCAACGAGTTGAACCGGCGGACCCGGGATTACATTTGTCGTCGACGGTGCTGTCTATTGAAATGTACGCTCGTCGACATCCCCCGACTTGCAGATCTTGGTATCGCACTAGAACGTGGGTTTTTGAAGGATATTCTTTGTCTATTCAATGGACTCTGCTTCCTAATTAGTAATGACGATTCTAAAGGAGTAGAGCCGGAACGAACAGTCGTCCCGCCTGCGGATCCTCGAAATTTCCCCTTCATTACCAGCATAATGACGAAGATACCGCGGATGAAGCGGGTCGTTTTTCAGATGGAAGACGACAAGACAATGAACTACAAAAACTCCCGTGTCTGCAGTTTACTATTTAAAATATTGCCATTTGGAGAAATTGAAAGTTTGTGCCTTGGGAGTAAATTTTACTCCCACTGGAAACATTGGTTTACCCAAGTTCCCGAAAATGGATTTACCAAGTTGAAGAAATTTGAGTCGGAGTGCGATGGGTTGGCTGGCGCCATTTCCGAAGGCTTGTATGAGTCAATTCTGAAACGATGTCCGGCTCTATCCGAATTATACATGGACGTTGACCATAAGAACTTGGGGGTCTTCAAGAAGTTCAATAAGTTGTCGGCGGTCAAAAGCGTGCGAGTGGCCGAAGGAGCGACATCCACATTAAATTTTGGGAGCCGGGGGATGAAAATTTTTGAGGAGGCCGAATTCCAGCTGGAAATTTTCCATATCGGCGATTCTACAAATTGGGCACCGGAACAATTTCAATGCGTAGCCCGGATTTTGCAGTTGTGTTCGAAGAGTTTGAGGAAATTCATTTGCAGTCATCATACGTATCAACAAATATTCAACATTCAGATTCCGCCAATGCCCTGGGTAGAAGAAGTTGTCGTCTGCTTAAAAGATTTACCGGTGGTGAACAATCCTGAAGATGAAAATTTGATATGGAAAGATCATCCGCATCTAAGGGAACTCTTCCCCAACGCGGTAATAAATCTAAAATTGGATTTATACAAAAGACCAACTAATTTTCCTTTTCGTATAGTGAAAGATTGAATCCGCGGTTAGTGCGAATATATGCCTGTGATGCTTTACTATAAAATGAGTGACCATTGTGTGAATGTTGACCAAACTTTTTCATCCAAATATTTCGAACTCAGTGTAATCGTCTTAAGTTTTAAGTAACAACTAGTTGTGTGTACTTTGTTTGCAATTTTACCAAAGAAATTGCTATAAAAACAATAATACATATGTTCAGATAAAACTTTTTATACATTGATGTCATTGGGTTCTTATACAGTATTAACAGCTTGTTTATTTTATTTCCTCTTTTGCATGATGTGATAATTCAATAACAAATTACATATAAATTAAAATAATTATCCTTAAAACTTTGACCACAGCATTAACATTTTATGTAATTCATTTGAAATGTTTTAATACAAAATAAATAATTTGAATTTTCAATGTTGCGTTTATTTATCATCGTGCTACATATATTGTTCCATAACAGGTTCAGTGGTGCAAAACTAAAAATCAATTTAGGGGAACGGACACACAAGGCCAGAGCCAACCAGACCAACAGTGTAATTTTGCATAATTTTGGCCAAAAACTGGACATTTTGAGTAGAAATCCTGCCATTTCGGGCATCTTCCCAATTTTTCCCAAATATTCCACAAATACATAAAATGGTATAAAAGACAAGCTTATTTCCTCAATACACAAATTGCTAGCAAATTGAGAATTATTATTTGAATTCAGTGCTAAATATACATACATGTGTATTTGCATATATGCATGCTGTTTTATACGGCAAGTTTGTCGTCGTCGGTAATCGCTAATACAGAGATATATTCAGAAGAATCATCGAAATATGAATCAAATTTCCAAACAATTGGCGTAAAATCTTGAAAATTCCTAATGTTTTTATATAAACTCGAATAACTTACTGGTGACATTTACAAAAAAGACCGAAAAAACAAAGAAAACGCGTAGTTTACATATACAAAATAATAGAAAAACTGTGTCAATATTCACATGAAGGTCTCGACGATTGCACTAACTTATGATTAAGTTCAAGTGCAATGAATCTATCCTCATCTCTTGTAGTAATAGAAATGGTCTTCGTTTGTGAATGGCTCCTTGGAATTATTTCTACATGGAGGAAAATTTCTTGGAGATGAAGACGCCTTTGGTTTGGAATGAAAGTTCTTCCGGAGTAATCATTGCAGCAGGCTCTGCGCGCTAAAAAATTCCTCTTCTCTAAGATCTCGTCCCGTTACATCTTCATAACAAGTGCATGAAAAACTCCCAGGACGCAGGACATTGGTGGAATCTGAATGTTGAATAGTAGTTCAAAATTATTAAAGTTTTGGAAATTGAATTTCCTCAACACAGTAACCTGAACTCTTGCTATAAGAGAACGCTATAAATCACCAAAATCAGTCTCTTATATAGAAATTCTCTTATAGAGAGAGCTCGTATGCATATAACCATGTATATGTATGACATGCAAACCCAGAGGTCCTGTTACAGAGAGAGCTCTCTTATATGGAAATCTCTTTTATAGCGAGAGTCCAGTGTACCGTTAAAAATGTTCCAATACAAATCAATTTAACTACGGACTATATAAACACAGCATTAGACTTGATTTCGCGGCTGTTCTGGTAAATCATTCTCTATGGCTAAAACGAAAGTCATAAACAAAGGCCCAAAGCAAAGGGTATGTAAAACTTGCGGAACTATAAGAAGACGACTTGAGAACAAGTTTAAACCTGAAAGTGAATGGGGAACGGATGAGAAAATAGCAACATATGGATAGTATGTACTACGTATGTAATATACAGGAAACGCGATCATATTCAAGTCAGCCAGCAAGCAAGGTGGCTTGTACTTTAGTACATATTTTAATATACCGTTGTAAAAGTAAGTTTACTGTCAATGTTGAATGTTTATAAAACTGCAAGTAAACAGTGACCCAATAGACAATAAAATTACAAGTATATACATATAATCCGTAAATATTACATATAAGTTGTAGAATTCATAAAATTTAGAAACCTATTTATACGCGAATACAAATTATTTTAGACCAATTTGATCTACTACTTCAAAGAATATCAAAAATTTATTTACAAACAAAAACAGCTGTGCCCTATACTGTTCCCTGTTGAATAAGCAATATGGAATTTGAAGAAGACCTGGAGTGTTTTCCGGTACGAATGACGGATTTCCAAAATTTTAACCTTCATTTTTTCGTTATCGCTATAACGTGTGACGTTATTTATTATTTAAGCGTTAGTTCTAACGGCTTTGAATAACGTTATCCAACATAATTCATTTCATGTATGTAATCGTTACGTTGCGCACATAATTCTGTCATCTTTGTAAATTGGCAGATGGGCAAAAACGCTACATCTTTGTTCGAGAAAATCATTCAGAATTCTCTGGTATGATCATAATTTATTTAAACTACAAACAATAATAAATGTGAAAGTAATAAAATTTGCGGCTAAATGTATATGTTTTTAATTAAGGACAGTGGTACTTATTTGTTAAATCTGCAGGTCACCGATGGCTTCTTGGGTTTCCTCCCGTTCAAAGATATCCTATCTTGCACGTTGGTCTCTACGGAGTGGAAAAATTTTACCCGGGATCATATCCGGCTGAGACGGCGCTGTCTACTCAAATTTAGACCCTTCGACACCCGGAGACTTGACGAGTTTGTTAGATCCGCCGAACAAGGGAATGATATTCTCAATTTATTCAAGGGTCTTCACTTCGTCATTCATAGTGAAGACACGGCCGAGGAGTGTCAGGGAGGAGAGGAAGGAATCCGAGATGTGGAAATAAGAGTCACACCCTCAATTTCTAATCTCATTCCAAAGTTACCTAAGTTAAAGCGGGTCGTCTTTGAGCTGGTGGAAGAAAATAGTAGGGGACACCAACTCTTCCTCGTCTGGAATTTCCTATTTAAACTACTGCCAGTTGGAGAAATTGAAAGTTTACGCTTTTGGGGTAAATTTTACACCAACTGGGAAACTCTGTTTTCCCAAGTTCCAGAAAATGGATTTACCAAGCTGAAGAAATTTGAGTCAGAGTGCGATTGGTTGACCACAATTCCCGTACGGTTATATGAGTCAATTCTGAAACGATGTCCGGCTCTATCTGAATTTTACATGGACGTTGACCATAAGAACTTATGGATCTTCAAGAAGTTGAATAAATTGTCGGCAGTCAAAAATGTGCGTGTGCTTGAACGACCAAAATTGAAATTTCAGAGGAAGCGGATGAAATATTTTGAAACAGCCAAACTCCAACTGGAAATTTTCCACATTGACGATTCTACACATTGGGGACCGGAACAATTTCAATGCGTCGCCCGGATTTTGGAATTGTGTTCGAAGAGCTTGAGGAAATTCGTGTGCAGGCATAATACGTATCAACAAATATTCAACATTCAGATTCCGCCCATGCCGTGGGTAGAAGAAGTTGTCGTCTACTTTAAAGACTTACAGGTGGACCATCCTGAAGTTGTGGAAGGACAGTTTTGGAGGGATCGGTATCGTGAGGATGAGGAAAATTTGGTATGGAAAAATCATCCACATCTGGGAGAACTCTTCCCCAACGCAGTAATAAATCCAAAATTTGATCTTCTCAATAAGACCATTTCTATTAGTTGTTAAAGAGGAAGAATACATCCTTATTTAGTGCAACTATGTACACCGGACTCTCGCCATAAGAAATCTCCATATAAGAGAACTCTCTCTATATAAGAAATCTCCATATAAGAGAACTCTTTCTCTACAAGAAATCTCTATATAAGAGAACTCTTTCTCTATAAGAAATCTCCATATAAGAGGACTCTCTCTATAAGAGATTCTTTGGGCCCACATATCATGCATAGTTATATGCATACTAGCTCTCTCTATAAGAGAATCCCTATATAAGAGACGAATTTTGGTGATTTATAGCGTGCTCTTATAGCGCGAGTTCAGTGTACCCAGTGGTGCTCTATTACATCGTGTGATCATTGTGTGTATGTTGACCAAACGGTTATCATCCAAATATTTGGAAATGATTAAGTGATCTTAAATAACGACCAACGTGTTCTTCAGTTTCAAATTTTATCTCAGGAATTACAACAACATTAATATTATGTACAGCTGAAACTTGTGTACATTGTTATCATTGCGTGCTTATACACCGGACTGTCGCTATAAGAGATCTCCATTTAAGAGAATTCTCTCTGTAAGAGATCCTTTGGGCTCACGTATCATGCATAGTTATATGCTTACCTGCTCTCTCTCTCTATAAGAGAATTCCTATGTAAGAGACTAATTTTGGTGATTTATAGCGTTCTCTTATAGCGCGAGTTCAGTGTACAGTATTATTACAGTATTAAAATCTAGGAATTTCATTTTATATGTATTTCTAATGATCTGGTAATTCAATAATAAATTAAAATTTAATATATAATACTTTTCTGGAACCTTATCCCCAGCATTGACAATTTATTTTTAACAATATTCATTATAAATGTTTCAATAAAAAATAATAATATGAATTTTGAAGATTGCGTGCATTTATCCTTATGTATTACATATTGTTTCATAATATGGGTCAGTGGAACGTGCATATGCAAAAAGCCAAAAATCAATATAAGGGAAAGAATGAAGGAACAATATCAACACATACAGCCAACCAGCTCAGAAGTATGTGATGGCGGGAAGCTCAATTTCTTTACAAAAATACCTTTTGACAGTTATGTATTCCGTATTTGAACCAGAATTTGCACAATTTTATAGGTTTCCTTTAAAAATTGAACAAAAATATGCAATTTCTAAGTTGTATTGGGTCCTAAACAACTGAATCAAATCAAATTTTGTCTAAAATATTTTTGTTCGAATTTCGAGTTTGAAAATTTTAGAGCTCAAAATCATTACTGATTCCCTGAATGAATCATGTTGTAAGGAATTCTTCTTCTGCAACTATTTGAAACTAATAGGATTCATAAGAATCCCCCAAAACCTGCACGATAATTAAAGGGAATTCGAAGTTACATATATAGGAATTAGATCAATCCAAAATGGTGAGCATTTATTAAAATTGTCCTATTGCTCTTCATTTAAAATAGAAATGGCGTCTGGAGGAGCTCTTGAGGTATAGGAAGGTAACGATAATTTCTGAATTTAAAAAAATTAAAAAAATCAGCTTGTATAATTTATTTTATAATGCCAACAAAATAACTAAATACAATTTAAATTTTGGTAATTCTAGATGGACAACAACGCTGCACTTTTGTACGGGAAAATCATTCAGAATCCCTTGGTATAAACGGGTTTTTTTTAGTTACAAGCGTAAATATCAATTTGAAATCTATGAAGTTATGTTGTAACTTATAAGTTCCAAAAAATTGGAAAACAAATACATAATTTGTAATTTTCCCAGATATGGAATTTCAAGTTAAACCCCACATTCGCCGTATAATTAACAAGTTGGCGAAGATAAAGCGGGTGGTTTTTAAGCTCGTGATCCATATTACAGAGCCAAACACTCATCCCCTCGTCGGCAGATGGATGTTGGAATTATTGCCAGTATGGGAAATAGAAAGCTTGCGCTATGAGGGTGAATTTTCCCCTCGGTGGCATGACATTTTTAAACCCGTTCCAGAAAACGGATTTACGAGGTTGAAGAAAATTGAGTATGAACAACCGAAGATCGACAGAATTGTCGTGTTGTCGTGTAATTGAGTTTACGGTATTGGTAGAAATACTAATTTTGTACATAGTTTGATGTTACAATGAATTCTCGCTAGAAGAGAACATTTATACATAAGTCACCAAAATCAGTCTCTTATATAGAAATTCTCTTATAGAGAGAGAGCTCGTATGCATATAACCATGTATGACATGCAAGGCCAAAGGATCTCTTACAGAGAGAGAGAGAGTTCTCTTATATGGAGTTCTCTTATAGTGAGAGTCCGGTGTCTTGTACTGTGTTGATTTTATTTGTTCAATTTTAAATGTTCGGTTGTAATATTGTTAAGACGGCTATTACCAATCCCTTACTTAACCATAAGGTTCTTTATTTTCTGCAAAAAATTGTGTCGGCCAGGAAATCCTTTTCAACTGTTTTAACCTATAGTCGAATCTTTTGTAATGTTGTATGGAATTATGATATTCATTCAGTCATTTTCTGTAATAAAGTACTACACGAAACATTGTTCATATGTAAAATTATTAATATACACTTAAAAAAGATTAACGTACAAACTCTCCAGCAAAGGTTGTTCGAGTATGTACGGAATTCTTTAACAGTTGTGCAACTTCCGCTTGCGCATGTTGCTTACGGTTTTGTGGGGCGTTGTGAAAATTGCATCGAGTTTCGAAAATTTTAAATTCTTATGCAAATTAACATGCAAATGTGTTATGAAGACGTGGTCCCCCCTTACTAACATAAATTGATTTTTTACACTTGGGAGGTTATTACTCTATAAAGAAGGGGAACCCACAGAAAAAGTGTACGGGCTATGTATGTTGTCTCTACTAAATGTAAAAATCATGTCTCTACTTTATGTTAAAATGACAAATCTTTTGCTTTGGGTCATCCCGAAAAAAGTTCCGAAGGAAATGACGAATCCCATTGGAGAATTTATGTTTTAATATATAAAAAAGTTTTCGGCTAAATAAATACGTTGTAGGGATTATCAACGCTAACGCAATGACTATTGTCGCTTAACTTTTGTGCGTAATTACTATAATTCTGTAAATCATAAATTTTCGTAGCGTAGTTGATTTTTATTATTTATCATATGTGCAGCATGTGTGGCATATCATCGCTAATTCAAACGTGAGCTAGATTACCGCTTTTCCCCATATTTTTTATGCAATACGCATGAGCTAACTCCGAAAATAGTACGGGCATTTTCATTAAATGTGGTATGTAGTTTGTATATTAATTTTAAGTGTCTTGGCACGCAGAATTAGGAACTCGATCCTTGTAAAGTAAATGCTAATGAAATACAACGCTGCGTTTCTCCAAGTGAATCTAAATGCAATATACAATATCCACATTGGCGGGTAAATATCTACAAATTTCATTATTTATTTTCGGTGGGGTCGTGTAAAATATTCACCAGCAAAGTGTTTGTAAATTATTAGCAGAATTTATCCCGATTTACCTGGCATACCTAGACGACTTAGATATCCCATTTTGCAGCTGCCCGCACATAGAGAGATATCCTACACATGAAACTATTTGCTGCGAGAAATTCAATAAATAGCGGGAATTGACAAATTATTTAAATGTCAAATCTAATTCTCGAATTAAGTCATGAAGTAATTTACGTGATTGTGATAAAAGAAGAAAGAACATTTCTATTGCTTTTCATTCGGTCAATTTATTTTGAGTTAACGTTTTGCTGCAAATTCCAATTTTGAAACACTGGATATCTTCCAAATTGTATTAGCAGCATCTTTAAACACAAAACTCCATGGAAGCTTCAAAGAAACGAACAAAAAAAATGGCGGCTCCTGCTGGGGGATTAACTGAGAAGGTAATTGTTTTTTTTGGTTAGTTTTAACTCCTAAATGTTTTTAAATTCAAATAAAACTTGAGTCCTAATCTACAGTTAATGTTATGTTTTCATTAGAAAGACTTCTAAGCTCCACAATGCAATCACGGTTCAAAATTTATTAAAATATTTGTTTTTACAGAAGGGATTAACTGGGCCGGATATATTCTCTATTCCTTTGGTAAT
This sequence comes from Lipothrix lubbocki, assembly GCA_034696945.1. NCBI lineage: Eukaryota > Metazoa > Arthropoda > Collembola > Symphypleona > Sminthuridae > Lipothrix > Lipothrix lubbocki. Next base: position 13,703 of record JAQGAK010003359.1, read on the forward strand.
TGGTAGTTTCAGTGGTTATTTTAATTTTTAAACACCGTCTTCGATTTCATTTCTTCCAAAAGTATTTTAATATTTATGTAAATGTTATTGTTTTGTAGAGCAAGCTTATGCAAATAAAGTACTAATGTCCTCATAAACAGGTGACCGATTGTATCTTCAACCATCTCGAATACTCGGATCTCCTCTTCGTCTCATTAGTGTCGCAATCTTGGAACGAACTAGCGAGGAATTATCTTCGACGTCAACGAACGAGCCTTCTCAAATGTAAAATCGATCACGAGAATTATTCACTTCAGCAGTTCCTTGATCATCTCAGCGCCGACAAATTGAAACTCCGTCAAGTATTTTCTGGCGTTCATATCTGGATCGAGGACATGGATTCATACGCGTTCGATGTCGAAGAACCAAAGGATTGGATGCCGCCAATGCGGACTCAACTGACAAATATATTTGGGCTGTTCCCCATGAAACATTTAATTGTAACTTTCGAGGGCTATGATTATCCTGAGGCGCAAGTAATTTACCTTGCCCTGGAGTTTATACTTCCATTACTGCCCGAAAGTCAACTGGAAACTTTGGAAATCACTGGGCTGGAGTTAAAACATTCTGCAGAATTCCTCTGGAAGAGTCTCCCCATCAAAGGGTCGCCGAAGTTGAAAACAGTTCAAATGTGTGGTCGAGACTATGAACTTCCACTTGAAACGAAACTTTTAGTTGGAGACAGAAGGAGGAGGGCATTTTCGAATCAACTGAATAACGAGTGGGAATGTAGGAGAAACGAGGAAAAAAAGAGGATGATATTTTTGGCAGAATCTGCTGTACTTTTACAATTTATTCTAGAAAAAGGAAACAAAGCCGAATTTAAAGCAGAACTAGACAGTAAAAAAGAGCACCTAAGAAGACTAGCCCAAGATATACCTGATCTTAGTGATCTTAGTGATCTTGTTTTAATTTGATTTTAAGCTCAAGTTTTAAGTACATTTTCAATGAAGAACTTTCTTTGTAATCGATTAAAATCAATTTCAAATTTCCCGATGAATAAGTATCTTCCTAAGTTCAGTACGAAAACTTTCCCGAACTTGACTCAATAATTTTATATTTATTGACAGCTCCTTGAATCTACCTGACATTTTTCAGCCGACATTTCCAACAAATCTTCAAACTTCAAAGTACCCGAAAGCCGACAATTTCCATGGCTTACCCGACTACCCGACATTTAAGTTGGCCGACAATATATCCGACATTTTTCTGTCGGGTACAAAATTTCTTCAATTTGGCCGACATGTCGGGTTCAATTGAGCCGACAAAAATTCCCGACCCTTCAAATCAGCCGACAACCGACATTTTGATCAAGTTGACCGACATTTTTCACAAATCTTCAATCTAACCGACATCCCGACAAATATATTCAAGTTAACCGACAAACAAGTTCAAACTTTCGATGTGTCGGCCAAGTTGAAGATCTGTAATCAAAACTGAATTAAATAAGTCCAGCATCTTGTCCTACCCCTCCCCAAGAATATTCTCCATTTATTTACTGGACTTTACATGGAAATATTTGATAGTGAATATACTTTGGGGGGAAATCAGGAACAAATACTTATTCCAGATATGGAATTTCAAGTTAAACCAGGGTTGTTATTTTTTTTGGTTTTTTCAAAAAAACCAAATAAACCAGGTTAATACGGTTAAAACCAGGTTTTTTTG